>JASDQU010106810.1:67147-89391 GCA_032191745.1 Picea mariana | reverse complement strand
TCCTCTCTCCTTTATATAGAGTTTCTAAGTCATTTAATTTCCTAAAATCCCAATTAATTTATTTTTCAATAATTTAATTCATAAAAATCCTCCTCGTATATGTGTCACCCATCCCCTTCATTGCACCATTAATTAATTTCATTAATTGATTAATTACTCCTATTTCCCTCACCCACCTAAAATCCTTCCTAGAATCGCTCCTAGATGTCTTCATATTCCCTTACACAAATTAATGACTTACCCCCTTACTAATTTGCTAGTTGAGTTTAATTTAGAAAGTTCTTAAATGCTAGATACCTTACTAAGTTAGTCTTTCTTCTTTTTCCTCATGTTTCCCTCTTTTTCCTAGTTTCCTAATTCTTTTAAATTTCTCTCTTTCCCTTTCTAGTTAAAACTCAAATTGGCAAGTGTAGAAAATTACCGTTTTCCCCTTTTTCTTTTTAATTAATAATTTTTTAATTACCAAATGTAACAAAACAATTATTTCCCCTTTTCCCCCTTTTAAAATTTTATCCCCCAAAAGATTTTTATAAATTAAATGAATTGCTTACCCCCCTTCTTGTCACATGATTAATCATGATTATCATTATTATGTATTTATTTTTATTTTTATTTTTATATAAACATGTATTTTTTATCACAAGTGTCACTTATACCTAGACTTTATTTTCCTAGGCTGGGCAACATTTTATTAGGGAAATTGTTTTAAAACTTTCTCATCACATTATTCGCTCTAAGTCCATATGGGATTATTCGTTTATTATTTAATAATGCGACATGCCCTTTAGGACGCACTAGGTGCTCCAAGGGTGCCACTTGCCTCATTTTGTCTCCCTTGCGCGACATGCCCTTCAGGACAGACTACATGTTGCAAGGGTGCCACTCACCTCTTTATGTTTTTCTTGCGCGACGTGCCCTTAAGGATGCACTACGTGCTCCAAGGGTGCCACTCGCCTCTTTACTGACTTGGTAGACATCAAAAACCCCTAGATTCAATACTCCACCAGGTGATCTTGTGGGAGACTAAGGGCCTCTAAGGAATAAGACCCCTACCTTATTGTGTGCCCCTTAGAATCATCGTGAGTGACTGTCGTAGTTTTCCATCACGACATCGTGGGAATTCTTGAAATAGGTAATCGTTAACCTATAGTTCAAGCCATGGTGGGAGTGCTAGTAGGTTGTGGCAGGGCTGTTGTCCACACCTCTCCATCAACTTCTCTAGTTATTGTGCGTGACCCCGCTACTCCACATGTAAGTCTATTCGACAAGCTATTGTCAGCCTGCATCATCAATGAGTCATGTCAGAAATGATATCCATAATCATATCATCTAATAATATGCACAAATGTCATTTATAAAACAATCAAACCCCCAATAGTCCACTCCCTGACTCGATCCAGATTCCAAGGGGTTTCATCGATGCCACTGCATCCTCGAGGTCCAAAATCCTACACACTTAGGAAAAACAAGTCAATAACACATGTCTATGTCAATACAACAAAATAACATGTCATCAATCCATAATGCCTCATAATCATAATCAAATTCCCAATAGTACAATAATCCGGATCACTTGCAAGAAAGTTTCCTCAAAGAATAAGTTTGCTTAGTGTGTGCAAGAGACGGATGTTACAGTAGTAGAAGTGAAGAGGAAATTAATCAATGAATTTCAACAACCTAGCTCAGAAGATCAATTCATGAATGAAAGGATACAGATTAAGAATATACTAGGAGAATCAATCTGGGAGGTGGACCAGAAGTTCAAGAGGCTAAAAGGTAAGTTAACGTACACTAATATTGATATGAAACATAGACATTTGTTTCTTAATTCTCTATTTCCAGACTTGAAGTATCCTTTGAGGTAGAAAAAATTCCAAAGTCAAGCTCATGTTTTGCAAACATCCTTACATCTAGAGATAAATCAGTATAAGAAGACAGATCTAGTTGTGGAAGAGCTAAGGAAATATATGAAGAACTTAACATTCTAGTTGAATCATAATAAATGAAAGGAGAAAAGAGAATATTTCTTGTGTACAATGTGCAAGACAAAATTCCATCATAAGAATGAGTGTCCATTATTTGTGCAATATATTGGAGTGGGTATTCCAAACCCTTTAGCTTCAGGAGGACCATGGTGTAAGATTTTCAAAATACATGGGTATGATCCATATCATTTCCCCCTAATGCAAAAATATCAAACAATACCGAAGAATACATTTTTTAATTTTTGTAAGTCAGTTGCACATGAAGAAAAGGATTGCAGAACTTTGGAGATGATGAAATAAATGATTTCAGATACATATAGGGGGAGGCTGAACATATAACAAGAAAACTTATGCAGCAGTCATAGTATACCAACGCACAACAACCATAGTATAATCTCATGCTACAGTTTCAAGAACAACCATAGTACAACAATGCCCAATAGTTTGGAGCACCACCGCACCAGTGTGTAACACCACCAAAGTCCAACAATGTGTAGTTGCAGTATAATAAGGGAACTTAGTATAATACACATTGTGGGTAATGAGGGAAATAAAGGAGGTTTTAGAGGAGGAGTCTATGGAGGAAGAGGCTTTGGAGGAGGTCGAGGACCAGTAGTTTGTCATAATTGTGATAAACCAGGCCACTCTGCAAGAGACTACCCACAACCACATGTGACATGTATGTATGGTCATGCAAACCCTCATGGGGAAAAAAACCCAACAACCAATTCTTCAGTATATATTCCTTCAACCAATACAATGTCACATTATATCTCTCCACAAATAGACCAAGACGAATATACCAAAGACAAAAAAAACAAGACCTCTGGTGCTAGAACTTACTAGATATGCTTCAAATACACAACATAAGGCAAGTTGTGTGTGTGTAAAAATGAGAGGAACTCGACCTCTGTTTATAGACATAATTGACTCCCAAAAAGACGTAACTCTAAGCGGGGATTTTTTTACTTTTACAATAAGGATAAGAATAAAAAATAATTTTATTTTTAGTTGACTTATACAATAAGATTACAATAACCTTCTTGAGGTTTTCCCAATACAAATACAAAATAATATCTTCCGTAGTTACATCAAAATATCAACACTATGAAGCAAGACACCCCATCTAGGGACTCTTTTATATCTTTTTTACTTAAATATTAATAATCTTTTGACAACCATGTATATTTAGATTCCTAAATACTTGCATTTCACTTTTAAAAAATCTCCAAATTTTTGTTTTAAAAATCCATTCTATAACATTAAACAAGAACTACAATGAAAATAACTATCAAAGATGTCTCTTTATAAAATGGCCATGAGAATCTCATTTTTTCACACGTTAAACATACCACACTCTTTAGACACTAATTTTTTATTTATTAAGAAATATTAGTACTCATCGTAATCGAGTCAATCACATAGGTGTCTAGGTTCATCACACTCAATTACAAGCCAAGGTAAGAATGGGGGATGATGAGTCTCGAATGTTGTCTTTTATTAGTTATACTAAACCATCAACATATCATCATATAAACATCATCGAATAAATAATACTCATCATCAACCATCACACAAACACACACATACAAGAATTCATTAGGTCATACGTATTTCCTATGGTAAGTAAATTTCTAACTAAGAATCATTCGAAAAGAGGAGTCCAACTAACAAAATAAAACACTCAAAGTCTATATAGAGGGTAGATAGTAGTTTTATCAAAATTGATAAAGGGGATCATATCATTGATTACCAAAGTATAGTATGTCAACATGTATCACTTGGGGAAAATTCTATCATTCTATACAAATAAAAAGTCTTTCACAACACCAATGCTAATTCAGAATGGATCATTTTATTATATGTTATCTATCTCTATGCTTCAAGAGTGAAAAAAATTGGAGGAAGCATCCTGTATGTCCATTTTAACGGTAGGTCTAAGTTTGCAAAATTGGGGTTTGAAACCTTCAACATCCATTTTGAGGCATTAAATGACATTGGACCCTTTGATGTTGATCTACACCCAGAGACCTTTCCAATGGTGAAAATCATGTCAATCTGAGCTAGTATACAAAAGTTGTGCCTCCCACAAGTTTACCTACCATGTTGATCACCATAGTATAAGAGGATTCCATAAGGTAATCTCCATGTTAATGAAACAATTGTTCATGTTTTCTCTTTCTTCAATGCATTTTATTGAAAAGGAGAGAAACAATGATATTGTAAGCCCATAGTCAAGTTTTGAATAGCATTATAAAGGAATACCACTTACACATAATATAATGGAACATCATGAATATGGAATTGTTTAAATTTTTTTCAACCCATATAGATTTATTACCAACCTTAAATTTTCTCTTTCATTTATTTTGCATCACTCTCCATCAACTTGATCCAGAGACAAATGCTTTAGCATTGATCTATACGCCCAATTAATGGTAATTTTTTTATCTTTATATTTTTGGTATTATATAAAATTTTAATGAAGACGTAAATCCCAAAAACAAAAAGCATAGACAAATGTTGACTTAGCTCATGATATCAAAGGTACACAGACCTTTATGTTGAATTGAATAAGGATCAACCGATCATATTTTTCAGTCTTTCATAAAAACACGGAAAACAATGCATACGTTTCTTCATCGATAAAGGTTAAAACACTGAGATACATGTTCAACGTGTCAGATTATTTTTGTCATGCATTAAAAACTGACTATGGATTCTTGCATGAAGAAGAAATGTCGACAATTTCTACATATATTCAACTAGAATTGTATTAAACAATTTCTACATATGTTAAATTGCATGAAGGAGAAATGGCAACAATTTCTACATATATTCAACTCCATTGAAGACAAACGTAGACGGATTCTATTCCTGCTCAGATCATATATCAAGATTTAGAAAGAAAAAAGTAAAATCTCTTATAAACAAAGAAATCTGCATAATCGATCCCCAAGGCTTACATCATGCAATGGAGATCACAAAACAACAACAGGAGTCAGGTGATGAGTGATGGAAGAAATCTCTTCCATGACTTCGAATACCAATAACCATATTTCCTGTTTTGATTTGAAAATCAAAAAGATTTTGAATGAAGCGCACCCATCAACTTTGAAATTCAAATTCCAAACTAAATTTGAAATTTAGCAAAAATGAAGTTTAGAGGACAATAATGCCAGGGTGAGTGGATGACAGCTTCATGAGTTTACATATGGGACGATGGAACTGTCGTAGATGAAATGCCAGAATTAGCACTCGGGAATTCTGGTAAAATATCATGCCATGCATGTGAAATATAACAAGTACTTGGGTACAAATCCACCTGCACTAAGAAATCATTTTCTTAGTGGATGGTGGATAATGATTGCCGCAGTGGAGGGATTCTGTGTAGTCGAGGAAATCGAAGTTTTGACAATTCTGCAGTGCAGTTGAAGGATTATATGCAGTGGATGCAATCGAATCAATAATGTTTTAATTTTAAACTTCCACCATGATTCACCCTTAATACATTGGTCTCAAATAGCATGCTCCATAATACAATGTTCTTCTCCTCCTGCATCACAAAAAATTGCAAATTCATCTACAAATCCTTCAACACACCATAAAGAGGGCTCATAGATAGGTTTTCACTACCTTAATTCCGTGCAGTCCTCAGAAATTGTTTTTCACTACCTCTACGATAGAATATTTGAAGCTCAAAGTTGAAGTTTCCCACTTCTTCCCTGCTCCTACCAATATTTTGTTCTCCACGACACTCATGCTACTAATCTTTGAAAATCAAAGTTGAAGTTTCCCACTTCTTCCCTACCCCTACCGATCTGTTGTTCTCCAAGGAACTCATGCTGGAATGTATTACTTATCACTTTGCTTAAGACATGTTCTTTGTATTTACTCATGATCTTTGTGAAACACACACACAAATTCTTCAATTAAATAAAAAAAATAACAAAAAAAAAAGGGAGAAATTAGGGGCTTTAGGAAGTAATCTTCCCTGGATTAATGTTTCTTTGAAATATCAAAATTACTGCCTAGTTATCGATATATGTATTAAAATGTGAAATAAGAAGAACCACGTCGAGCTCTACCTCACCTTGCCATTCATCCAAGCATGGGAATTCATATCGCAATATATGCTCCAAGGAGGAGGGGAAGGCATATCGCTATATATGCTTCTAGGAGGAGGGGAAGACAATACTTACTGTATAGTAGTCAGGTGCCTCCACAATTTGAATGAAAGTTGATCTGCAACACTGGAGGTGAAGTGGAAGGGAAATGTTGTGGCATGTAAGAGTGCATGATTTTCCTTCAACTCTCTATATTACTTTTTCACTGGCACTTATGCCAATCCCCAAACCTGCAATCCCATAAAAATTCTGGAGTTTTCAAGACTATGTGTGATATTATCACTATGCTTAGGATGACCCCTCTAGCATTGTCACCTACTGAGGATAAAAAACCTTCTTCATTTACTTCACTGGTGATGGAGGAGTCCTCATTCCTAGTAGTAGATTTTCACTGACTGCAGTCGATTATAGGCTTCTAAGTGGAAGGTAGCAGTATTGAATGACCTCCTCCCACTTGTCCCTTTTGCCTCTATTGGAGATTAAACTACTGGATTTGAATATTCATCTAGAACTGGGATAGGATCTGAAATTGGGTCGTCCCTCGAGGTGGGTTTGAAGTATAGCTCCAGGTGCACCACCAATCCTACCTCTTTGATCGACCTACCCTCAAATACGAAAGAAGAACATGGATGAATGAATGGTCTGTGGATCCCTCAAGGAGATAGTCAGCATGAGTGCCCACTTTCTCTCCTAAAATGAAAAGGTCGACTAAATAAATAGTGAATTGATCAACTGAGTTGACCAGTACTTCAATAAGATCTAGAACATAATCATCTGGGGTGACTTGTCTCATTGAGGGCTCCCTCTCTTGTAAAATTACTGGACCTTAAAACTATCGGTTGTAGACAGTTACTCAGTACCAGCTAGCGATAGAAGGACCATGAAATAGTAGTAGTAGAAGTGAGTAGAGAACTTAGTTTTAAAAAACCTTCATGGAGGAGTCAAAGGAAGGCTTCCTTGAAGTAAAAAAAAAAAGGTTTCACTTTTTTTCCCTACTCGCTTGGCTTAAAAAAGGGTTTTCCCAATTTTTCTATTGGGGTGATACATCCTTTATCGGATTGACAAGTAAATAAGCATTGCGAACCAACATAGATTCACCGAAGAGAAAGAAAGGGGATGTAGTCATTGTTCCTGAAGTTTCTTCCACAAAAAAAAAAAATAGTTATGAAATTATGAAATGCATAAACAACAGATCTGAGTTACAAACATACATGAATGATTATACAATTTATTCGGTCAACTAGATATGATAATAGAAAAATCCTAAAATGTGGTTCCAAACTCGAAGTTAGTTAAGGAATGGAACCTGAATACCTTTCTGAGCAAATATATTCATGAATTCCATGATACCAACCTCCATGATATATGTACATCAAACAACAAACAAGTTAGGATGCAGTAAAGAGTTAATTAAACAACAAAAATATTTACAAAATTAAAAGACCAACTTACCATGAATGCACCAAGTATCATGTTATCTATGTATTTTGCTTGAGCTGCACCCAAATGTACACGGAGTCAAATGACTGATGGGTACCTTCCCAAAAAATATGGAGGGCCCATCATTTACCCGAGAATAGATGTATCAAGAATTACAAGGAAAAAATATTACATAGTAAAACTAAAGAACAAATTGACTCTATGTGAAACCAATATTCTATTTAAACATGAGTCCTAACTGGGTTTGAATCACATAAACAAATTGAACAATTTCTTTGGACCATAAAATTCCATAGAATAACGAGTTCGGGGGTAAAATCCTTTGGACCAAGAATGAACTGGAAGAGAAAAATTATCGTGACCAAAATATAACCTTAAGCATTATATAACAAACTTACACAACGAGTAAGAAGTCCGCTATGGAAAATGTCGCAAAGACATTTAGACAGAGATGATGACTTAAAAATTACCACCAACGTGAACTAATGGCTCAATTAAATAAAACTTATAGAGAAAACAAATCAAGTAAAGAGGTTGTTAAAACTCTTACCAGTTTCGTGATGACACAACCATGCCCAATCCAACAACGCTATCAATGCTTAGAAATCACACATTGAAATCACTCAACGCTATGGAAACCTCTCAGAGTATATATACTTAATATATAGTATATATACTCGTATATATACTAGGTATATATGTCGGTATGTATAAAAATATATATACAAATATATATATCGGTATATATACTTGTATATATAATGACATATATACCTAGTATATATATCGATATATATACTAAGTATATATAATTAGTATATCTATCGATATATATACTAAGTATATATACCAGTATATATACAAGTATATATACTAGTAGATATCGACATATTCTAGGTATATGTGTCGGTATATATACTTAGTACATATACCAGTATATATACCATAGATACATATTGAGGCCTTCACAATGGTTGGGGGATGAAATCAAGGGCCTTAGGCTCTGCATGAAACTTCTCGTGATTGATGGCCATGGAAGAGGCCTCTTGCCATCACTCATAACCGATATAGAATATCTTTTGATTCCAAATAAGACTATGAGGGTGGTTAGGAGGTATTAGACACCACATACTAACATCAAAGTCTTCACAATAGTTGGTGGATGGAAAAAATATAATTAGGACTTGAATGTGTCATCTCATGCTTGTCGCACATGAACAAGACATCCAACCACATATCATAGCATTTGTAGGGGATATTTCATCTCTATATGGGAATGCGAACAACGTTAGGAGGAATTGTTCACCATAGATAGGTATCAAGGCCATGATAATGGTTGAGATATTAAATCAAGGTCCTTCAGTCCTAAATGAGGCTTTATGAGCTCGATGTCCATGAAGGAGGCCTCAAAGTGAAAACCCCATGGATAGGTGTGTAGTGCTTTGAAAAGTTATCGTAGGTCTGGTAAAAGAATCAACTCCACAACCCATTCAATTGCTAAACTGTATATTCGGTCTATAAAGGTTAAGGAAGAGGATACAATCTAGTAGAAGTAAGAGAATGTGGAAATGTTGAATGGGGATTAAGATTCCATGACTAATGAAAGGCACTAGAAATAATTTAGTAGTAAATATAGATTCATTCAGTAATGCTTAATGTTTTTTTTAAAAAAATTGTTCTTAGGAAAGTTACTTTGAATATATAGCTAAATTGTTACTTGAACAACATGCCATACTATATCAACGCTCCAAATTTTATTACATTCTCTAAAAACATTAACTTCTTATACAAAACAACAAATTTTGTCCCTTATATGATGGTAGGAGAATTTAATAATGCTCTATATGATGGGTGTTACTTTATGTCTGACAGTGCACATCCAAAGAATACTTAATACTCGCTTTCTCGGAATATGCTTTTATCCTTATTGTTATGATAGTGAGAAACTCTAAGAATTATGTCTTAAAATTCCATGATTTAACTCACATGTTCGAAATATTGTGTTCACTATGCTATGATCCTTATCTTGGTGAAAGACGATAAGAATTATGTTTTAAATATTTTATACTTTTGTTTTAAATCATTATTTCATATATATGTATATATATATATATAAGAAGTAATCTTAACTATCATTATGATATATCTAAGCAATAACATTTTACATTTTATATTTTTTGGGGGGTGATCTCCATGTTAGGGAAACAATTGTTAATGTTTTCTCTTTATTAAACGTGTTTTATTGTAATAGAAAAAAATAATGATATTGTGAATACATGAATGTGCGTTTACAGAAGGTGGCTTTCGTATATGTGCATTTACAGAAGTTGGTCACTTTGGTAAATGGGAATTTATGGAATTTGGATTACATATATACACATACAGAAAATCACGCATATATGAAAGCTAAACGTTATCCAAGGTCCCATGTATGCCATTTCCTTTTACGATTATTGAAAAAACTCGATTGTTGTGATGATCACCATTTTACCAATATGGATAACATCTTGGAAACCAATATGGCATATGTGGACTTCACGACCAAGGATATATTCGAAAACCCTATGATGAAAGCCGTGTCTTCTCTTATGTTCACTTTGAATCAATAATAAATTCATAATATGTACTACTACCTTTTAAGAAGGCATTTAATTCTCATACCCATGAGACCCAAGCACTGATCTAGCCTCACGAGTTTCCTTTTCCTCCTTGTTATTTTCCCGAGTTCATTCTCACCTTTTAGTGGGTGTTCATTTATATGTGATCCTAAAATAACTCTCATCCATGTGAAATAGGATTTTGAAACCCATGAGAAGAGGATGACGGGAAAGAAATAACATAGCGTATAGGAGTGGAGCTCAATTGCAACGGTTGTAAAGGAGGTAAAGTCCTATATTCCAAACTTCAAGCTTGTCTTTGAGAATTTTTGTATTCATGTAGGTGGATGGATCTCTTGGGTGAGTTCTAGAATAACTTAAACTTGAGCATCGCCCACATGGAGCCATACTGTGTGGCTTCTCATCAACGGGAAATACTTCCTTGTCTCGAGTAAGTGAACTACAACATGACATTAGTGAGCACTTCTTCGATATATTTTCTAAGCATATTGACTAGTGACGAATGTGGATCAATTCCAATGCTAATATAGTCAATGGAATGTTATTATAGCAAGATTTCCCTCACCCTATGCAATCTTGCACAAAGATCCTTTTTCCATTTTCCTATGCAGACTTAGCATCCCTCGTTGACAAATACAGAGCTAAAAATACATATTTTTCTACATGTACGTACCTTGCCTACTATACAACATGCGTACACGCAGGCTTCTCCACTATAGCCCGCATACATCGAGATTTGTGCCAAAAAATGAAAATTAAATGTCAGGTTTCCATGTCACGGTAGAATATCTATGATAGTTGGCCTTCCATATAATGGAAACGTTCTGAATCGACCCTTCAGTTCCATTTGAAGGCTATAAATGGGCCAATTCCGAGCTGTGGAAAAGAGGAGAAAGAATTCAACTTTGAGAGAAAAGTTACTCTGGAGAAATTATTACTTCATATTGAGTCTGCATCCCTTTATCCTTTAAGTATGAACATAATGTTGATCCCCCAAGCTCTCCCTATATTGATGAAGAAGCTCATTGTCTCCCTTCTATGAGCTTGACTTTGATGGAGAATTGAAGTGGTGGAGACCCAACTGGAAGGAACTTGTTTTCTCAGTTCCAAACCATGCCGACACGAAACTCTATAATGTTTTCACTTCTATTGATCATTTATTAATAGAAATACTCATTTCCCATCCAATTGATATCTTGCGAATATATGAGTTATTATCCATGCGTGTATTTGTTATGTATATTAATGGATTATGCTCTCTAATGTGCTAACATTTTATATTATCACCATATGATTGCTTTCCTTGTTTGTTGAGAACTTGTTGAAGGCATAAAGATTTGGGTCAAAGTGCTCAACGATGGACATCATCGAACATCTAGACAAGGTAGGACTCTTTCTTATCTCGCTTGCATATTGGTTTATATAGAATTTGTTTGGGATAGAGTTGATTTGTACGGTCATATCCATCTGTTGTGATTTACCCTGGCCATAAAGATTTTTTCCCTCATAATAGAATTGGTGACCATAATGGAGAAGATATTATTTCTAAGGGTTTGGAGTAAATTTTCTCCTTGTATTGCTCTCATTCCTTTTTGTTTCTTTTCGTATCACTGCTTGACAATTTCTATTCACTCTGGGTCTGAGTTTTTGGCCTTTCTCCATTGCCTAGCCTTGTTTTGAAACATATACGCACTTTTTGACCTGACAATCGCATACACCACTTTTCCTTGCCTATTTGCTTGGTCTGGTGTTTACTAGGTGGGATTTGATGTTTGCTGAGCCTTCTTAGGTCTCTGCAGTGCATGTTAAGCGTCTTTGGGATGAGAGAAAACCTGTTTGGAGTTGAATTTTTAGGCGAAGTCTTTCTCATCACCTTCTCATTTTGATTGTCCTTGTATTTTGGGCTTGGTGCTTTGTTGCTTGGTATTCTTCTTAAGTTGTTTCTTTCTATACATAGTAGAATTTATATATCAAGATGCTTATCAGTCCATGCATTTTCTTTTTAGTATATTGAAAAAAAAATGTAGGCATTTTGCATTGCTTGAATTTTTTTTCTTTTGTGTCCTTGTAGTTAGCTTAGTGCATTTAGTGAAAGATTTCATTTTTACTTCAAAATTGCAGAGTTGAAATTGAAAATTGCATTGGTTTTTAGAAGGATATCATTCATTGAAAGTTAAATTTAGGACTTTTCATGATCTTCATATTTACTTTTCTTGGAGAGTCATAACATCATTAGTTTCAATACCATACCTTTTTGAGTAATCACGACCAATAAAATTAACACTATAATTTAAAATTGATTAGTCAGGATTTTATTTTCTACGGTGCAGAAACTAGCTTAGGATTTAATGCCTTGGAATAGGATTTTGTGAGTAAACTTCTCCAAGGCATTTAAATCAGCATATGTGTCTGATAAAAGAAGTGGAGAAATACAGTGTATAATTCGTAATATCAGGAGGCTCCTCTCACACCAGAGTTAATCACAAGGTCGCACAAGGTTTGTTGAAGGGATATCCCCCTGATACCTTCTTAGTGTCAGAGATATTTCCGAGGATCTATTCATATCTGGGGATCTTTCTAGTGCCTTTACCTCCATGAGAGGAAGTACTTTCAAGGTTTCTAGATTTGCTACCCTGCCCATACAGTGGACATGACTTACAATTTATCTCGTGCACATTGGTTATACATTGGTTGCTTAGGTTCCACATAGGTTACTTGCAGGGGTTATTCTGCAGATACCCTAGGTCAGATAAGGGTCGGACAACACATAGCCTTTATGGAGGATTACCTCTTCGGGGGGATTTGACTGACTGGTTGTTAAACCCACGAGGGACCTGATAACTGATTATGTTACCTATGATATTTAGAAGGGAGTCTCAAGCCTCTCTTGGGAGAGACATACATTATTTAGGGAGGGAGGCCACTCAACCACTTTACCTTGTTTGCACGCATATTGGCCTTTTGAGTTTTGGTGTTCTCTTTGACTACTAGTTGGCCTTAGTATATATTTTTTATCTTTAGAATATTAATTCATCGTGTAGTCGGACCACCGTCCTCGCCGGTCCTATCGCTTGTTACAGTTACCACCAGATTTCGATTCTTTTCCTTCTAAAAGACATAGAGTTATTAGGCATGGTACACACACCTCCATTGTTCAGACTTGTGATTCTGCAAGGATGAGTATTGAATCTAATCTTTAAAGAACTGGGAGCCCTTCGACTCCCACACCCACTATAGTTAATGACACCCATTTGACTCCTGCAACCACAATGGTTGTAGTGTCGGAGGAACCTATCATTACTATGGCTCGACTTATAGTAAATGCCCAATTTCTTTCCTCAAACCCTTTTGGGTCTCTTGGTCACTCATCGGGCTATAATGTTCAGTCCATCCCTATGGCTTCTAGTCCTTTTTACTATGGTATGCCAAAATTTACTTCGTAGTTTTCGAACGTCATCCTAGCTGCTGGCCCTAATGCTAGCATTGGTCTTGGGGGAACTACACCTCCTTACAATACATTTTCGTTTGGTGGTTCTGAAATCTCTCAAATGACTCCTAATGCGGGAGGTTTTCCTACTTTTAATCTCGGGTCCAATCCTATTACTTCTAGGTGGAACAACCAACCTGGCAGACAAGCTCCTGCTCAAGGTCCATTCTATACCCCTAGCTCCTCAGTGTTGATTGTTACCAATACTTATGGAATGACAAATCCACCTCTATCCTCCGGATTTCCACCCAGAGGAGGTTAGTTTCATGCTTTGGGAAACCCCCAACCTGGATCCAATACGACTGGGGGGAACTTTTATAACCCTCAACAGAACATTCCTACTGGAATGATGCACAACCTGACTTTTATGAATCATCTTAGAGGAGGGCCTTATAATCCTGGACAGGGCTATGGTGCTTACCATAACCCTAGATGGGTTGCAGTTCTGCAAGAATAATCTTTCCCAGGATCTTGGGGCTAGATATCACAACCTTGTCTCCCTTTTTTGGGTATGCTTAATCTTCCAGACTTGTCTAAGTTAATGAATGAACCTCTGGGTCATGATCCTACATGGCCCCCCGTCCCCACCAAGCTTCCTTTGAACATTCCGAAGTTCAAAGGTAAGAATGGAGAGGATCTTGGTGATCACGTCACTACCTTTCACCTATGGTGCTCATCGAATTCCCTTAATGACGATTCTATTCATTTGAGATTACTTCAACACACCCTCATTGGAGTTGTTATGAAATGGTATATTGAGTTACCTAGGGGGGCATATGGGACCTTTAGTCAGTTGGTGATGGTATTTATTAACCGCTTCCAGTTTCCCATTCGTTACAATGTTGGCCTACAACTTATGTGGACTTTACACCAAGACAACGCTACTCATATCTCAGGTCATATCCATGAGTGGCATAGACGGAACAGGTTGATTAAGACCCCTATACCCCTAAACTCTATTTTAGAATGGTTCCTTAACTCTTTTCATGCTCCTATCTCGATGGACATTGCTACTTCTGGGGTTACCACTGAGGAAGAAGCAATCTTTAGAGCCAAGAATTTATATCTGATATATTCTTAGTTTGGGATCTTGTAGCACCTTCTTCCGGACGCACCATGATCAACTTACGACCCTAGAAAAAATCTTAGGCCTCATGGCGATGGCATTGTAGGTTCCACCAATGTAAGATCCACATACTTAGTGAAAATCCATTTTAAAGAGTTGTCTCTAAACCAGTCTGTAGGAGGGCCATATTCATCTATGTCTTCCAATACCGCTCAGTCGACGGATGTACTTTCTATGAAATTGTTGGCCAACCTAAATGATAACCAACAAATGGGAGCGAATAAGAAGAAAGGACAAAATAATCGTAATGGTGGGAAAGATGGTAATAAACCCAAGGACAATGATAATAATGATAAGACGAATAATAATGTTGGAGAGGGAAAATGAGAAAGACGTAACGTGAAGTTTCCCTGTAAGCTTTGCATAGATAATCACCTTACCCATTTGTGCCCCAAACTTGTGGAATTTGCGAGGCTATTATCTCTACCACCCACCATGTTGATGAATCCATTTCCACATAACCAGCACATGGCCTCGAGTTCCTCAAATGACAGAAATGTAGCTAGTGGGAGTCAAAACTTGTCATCGCAAGATGGACACCATTTGTGTATCAATATGGTCGATGAAAAAATCAATGTAGCCACTCGATATCAAGATTATAGCTCTCCACAAGCTATTCATGGTCTAGAATCTCATCCTCCTACTCTAGAGATGACCTTACAAATTAAAAAACCAGAGCCACCACCTCATATTACAAAAGGAGTACTCAAGTGCTCTACCCACAATCCAAATACTAGAGCCTCCCATAACTACTATATTGTTGAGGACCTAGGTCAAACCCCTTGTGTGATGTCGACTTTGGAGGTAGTCCATATGTGTCCTTGATAGAGGAATGCCTTACTATCGTCTTTAGGAGCTTTAGAACCCAGTGGATCAAAAAATATCAAGTTTGATGTCACAGATGTGAAGCCTCACTTGCCTTACCATGTGGATTTCCAAATCCACATGGAGTACTCAAAGTATACCATCAAACGTGAGGTTTTTTATGAAGGCATTGCTACATGTGTGATGTCCCTGGTCTGTTGGAAATATCTTAGTTCTCCAACCCTTTCGAATTCATCTAACATGTTGACATATTTTGATGCTCATTCCTTTTTCCCTCATGGTATTCTTCCTACCTTTCCGGTACATTTAGGTGGGAAGTTGGTAGATATAGAGGTCGAGGTAGTTGATGCGCCTCTTGATTATAACTTGTTACTAGCATGCAATTGGACCTATGCTATGGTCATTGTCGTATCATCCATATTTCATACTCTTTGTTTTCCTCATGAAGGGAAGATCATGATGATCAACCAATTATCCTTTGTGTATGCTAGTCCCAATGCATCTGTTGGATAGTCGATCCCTGTGATCGAAAATTCTCAACTGGCAACTGAGAATATCAGTGTCGAATTGTATTCTTCCCTTATGGGTACTTTCTACTTCACGAGACCGATTCACCACGTTTACGCCATGTCCAGCAGGTCTATTTTGACTAGGACGTCCATTCCTTTCCGCACTTCCTATTTTATTGATCTGTGGACCCTACCTTCCCTGACATATTCTTTTGAAGGTTAGTTTCATTTTGGAATGGCCATTCCACTATCGGAAATGAAGATTGTGCATCAAGTTGTTCTTAACTCTTCCACTGATCCTAATCCTGTTACCTTGTCGAAAGATGAGGAGGATCCCGTTCTTAGGCCCGTGTGGGCCACTTCTTTGTCTTGTTCACATGATTTCCTAGATGATACTTCTCCTTCAAATGAAGCTATCATTGAAGCCATCGATGGTTCCTACAGAACTTGGGATGATATGCATCATCACTCTTATTTTCTCCTAGATTTTGAAAGAATTGAACAAGATGAATTTCGGTCTACTTTGAGTGAGATAGTCGATCACGTCGTAGTTCCACTTGATACACATGACATTTATGTCGAAGGAAATATGGCGAGTATTTCTCCTACCATCATGATCGATATCTCTCGTACCCCTAAAAAGATTGAAAATGTAAATATCGGTGGATATTGTTCAGTAGAATAAATTTTGATCTACACTGAACTCTTCAAGAAATTTCAAGATGTATTTGTTTGCTCATACGAAGAGATGCCAGGAATCGACCCTCTTATTGTCGAACATGAGATTAAAACTTATCCATATGCTAAACTTGTTTGGAAACGTCTTAAAGTTGTAAATCCCCAGAAGGCCCTTGCTATTAAGGCAGATGTGGAGAAGCTACTTAATGTTGGCTTCATCTACCCAGTTCCCTTGACTGAATGGGTATCCAACTCCATTCCTGTGAATAAGAAGCAAGGAAATATTTGTGTATTTATGGAATTTAGACCTGAACAAGGCATTTCCTAAAGATTACTTCCCCACATCTTTCATCAATCAGATTATTGACGAGTGTGCGGGAAGCAAAGTATTTTCTTTTATGGACAGATTTTCAAGATATAACAAAATTCAAATAACACCTGAGGATCAACACAAGACGACATTTATTTGTCCTTGGGGTACTTTCTCATACCGGAAAATTCCTTTTAGCCTTAAAAATGCCGGAGCAACCTTCCAACGTGCCATGAATTTCTCTTTTCACTATCTTAAGCACATAGTCAAAGCTTACCTTGATGATCTTTCTATTCACTCTCGCAAGAGAGCCAATCACGCTCTGCACCTTTGTATTGTTTTTGAAAGATGTTGTTACTATAGAATCAGGTTGAACCATCACAAGTGCATCTTTTGTGTTAATTCTGGTAGTATTTTGGGATTTCTAGTGTCCAAGACCGGGATCATGCTAGATTCGTTAAAGGTTGAGGGAATACTTTGATTGCTACCCCCATGCACAATTAGAAAAATTAAGGGTTTATAGAGGAAATATAACTTTCTTCGTCAGTTTATAGTGAATTATGCCAATATCACTAAGGGTTTCATGTGTCTCTTGAAGAAGGACACCCCTTTTATCTGGGATGAGCGAGCCCAGGAGTCTTTCGATGCTTTGAATAAATCCTTGATGTTGACACCTTTGTTGAAGTCTCATGACTACAGTAGGGATTAATTGCTTTATATCACCACGTCTGAGGAGACGATTGGTATGGTTCTAGTTCAGGAGGATGATGATCTCCACGAGCACATCATATACTACCTTAGTCAAAATTTAGTTGGTCCTGATCTTAATTATTCTCACGTTGAAAAGATAGCTTTGGTTGTCGTTCACGTAGTCCACCGTTTGCATCATTATATATTTTTTTGCAAGACTATTGTGGTTGTCAATGTCAATCCATTTCAATACATCCTTACCATGTGTATCATAGGGGGGAAATATAATAAATGGATTGTCATTTTACAAGAGTTTTATCTCGATTTTCTGTGAAATCTAAGAAATCACTAGTCTTCGCGGAGTTAATATCCAATTTTCCACGATTAGAAGAGGACGTTATCCATGTTGATTCGTTTGTGGATGAACACATTTTTATTGTCTCATCCTCTGACCCCTTGTATGGAGACATTGTTCTCTGTCTTCAAAACTTGAAGTTCCCTCGGCATCTCTCGCGATATGACCGACGAAGTATAAGATATCAAGCCAAGAAATATATTATCGTTGGTGATACTTTGTATCATCAAGGAATAGACAATATCTTGCATCATTGCTTAACTCATCCGAGTCAGTCCTAAATGATTTCCACAATGGGGCTTGTGGTGGTCATCTATTTGGGCTTGCGACAACCCAAATTTTTTTTTGAGCCGGTTATTTTTGGCCTACTATATTTAAATATTGTATTGAAATGGTTAAGAAGTGTCACCCCTCCTAGTTGTTCACTCAAAAAATGCATTCAAATCCAACCCCTCTTCACCCATTCATTATCGTCGGTCCCTCCACCAAGTGGGGGGTGGAATTCATAGATTGCAACCCAACTTCGGCTGGGGGGCATCAACACATTATCGTGGCCGTCGACTACTTTAATAAGTGAGTCGAGACCATGCCTATAGTTAAATATGATGGGAAGACTGCAACCTTCTTCGTATTCAATCAAATTATCGCCCGATTCGATATCCCAAGTGATATTTTCACTGATCATGGTAGTCACTTTCAGAATGAAATGATGGAATAACTAGCATCTAAGTTGGGGTTTAGACATGGTAATTCTTCTCATTATTACCCCCAAGAAAATGGACAAATAGAGGCCATCAACAAGTCTCTCAAGACCATTTTTCAAAAAACTGTCAGTCAGAGTAAGTTTGACTGGCACATCATGCTATATCCCGCACTCTGGCCATACTGAACCATGGTCAAGACTACCACCGAATTTTCCCCTTTCCAGTTAGTACATGGTGTGGAGTCGATTTTACCTATTGAATGTGAAATCCCTTATCTTATGTTGGCAGTCGCGCTCCTACCTGACACTTCTGATCTTGAGCGACGCCTTGTACACCTAGAGAGTCTTGACGAGCAACGTCGAGACACCTTTACAACTATTGAGGAAAAAAAAAAACATGTCAAGGTCGAGTATGATAAGTCTGTTTGTCCTCGGTTGTACGTTGAGGGTGACTGGGTCCTCTTGTATGATGAAGCCAAAGAACCACTAGGGGCAGGCAAGTTTAAACCCATGTGGCATGGTCCTTATATCATGCGATGTGTTCTAGAAAAGGGAGCCTATGAGTTAAAAGCTTATGAAGGGAATATGTTGGTTGAGCCCAAGAATGGGCTCTACTTGAAAAAATATTACGCTTAAGCCCCAATCTTGGAAGGAGCTCTTGGTATACTAATGTAATTTAGTGTATATATATATATATATTCCCTTTCTTTCCATCTTCAACTTGCTTGTCGAGTTTTCCTTGGTTGGCAGATGTCTACGGAGTCTTCGATCTACCTACGATTCATAGACGGAGCCAGTCGTCATACACGGAACTTGGCGTCTGCCGCTTGGGTGGTTTACTCACCCAAGGGTCTACTGGATTCTTCAGGTGGCGTATTCCTAGGGCCATCCATGAACAATGTGGATGAATATAGCTTCGTTATAGAAATTTTGAGAGATTCTATCTCACACGATATTCGCTCTATAGAGGTTCGCCTAGATTCCTAGTTAGTAGTATGTCAGTTGAATGACAGTTACCGCATGCGTGATCCTACTTTACTCCGATGATTCCTATGAGTACGTATTTTAGAATGACAATTTGATTTTATTACATATTATCAAATTCATAGGAGTTCTAATCATGTTTCCAATGCTTATGCTAATTATGTTTTATATTAGCATTTGTCACATAATTAAAGAAAATAATAACACATCATCATTGTACACATTGTAAAATATAAGTAAATCCGAAGATCCCTTTTTATATATTAAAAAAATATGGTGTTTATAGTACAAAATTGGGGCTAATACCCTCAATACACATACACAATCGGTACTAAAATATCCCATGACATCTATGCCTGTGGCACTAGATGAGTGTCATGCTAACAAACTATGGTGTTTGTGAGATGTCGAAAGAGTCGGACCCATGCTCTGGGTACACCAACCACCTATCGTTGCATGGCTTCAGGTAGATCCTTTACCTGAACCATGGGAATCCTCTGAGTCAAATGAGACAGATTGCCTTGCATGTTTTGTACGATACTTTCGTTTTATCCTCCAGCCACCTTTTCTCCCCAGTGTTGTCATACTTAAAGACAAAATACAACCTATACGTGTTTTTCATTGATGGCGCAGATCAGCATGATCAACAGCGCGGCGATAATGGCATGGAAATGATCAACAGTGAAGAGAAACAATGATCGTTGGATCCCATTCAGAATTCTCGATGACCGTCAGATCTGAATTCAGATAGGAGGAGCACGCAGTAGAACAAAACAAATCTCAGGCATCGAATTTGATCCCGAAGACTGACTATCGTTGGATCCAGAAGAAGGAGCACGAACTTTACGTGAAAGATTAAGCGGGCTTACAAAGTCCCAAAATTAGGAGGGCTATCCATTTTCAAGAAGGAGACATGGCGATTGACTAGAATTTCTCTGACTTACACATTGGAGGAGTCAATAGAGCATGGTGTGGGAACTCATGATATGTGATATCTTGAAATGATCTGGGGCGTCGGATTGAGGATTGATCTAAACCCCTGGATCGAGGGTCGTGAACAGTTGGATGCAGACTACACGTGGTGAGAGGTCATCTTTTCGCTGACTGGAAAGTCAAAGGAAGGAGGTGATCTATCCTTTGAAATCCCGAGATGTGAAACCACAATTTAATCTGAGTCGTTGATCAAAGGGAGAACATGGACCATTGAGTTGGCTCCATTTCGAAGTTTCAGATACCGGGAGCTGGAGGAATCAATGAGACTCATGAAAAAAGTGAGAAATCACGAAGAGATCGTTTGTTTAGTGAGTGGTCATAGTGCATTATCACATCATTGAGAGTTGGAGGGAGGAGCTAGTACATCCAAGCTCTATTTCGGCGATCGCAACATGGATATTTGAGACCCTTCATCACAAGAATGTCGAAATGCAAAATCACGAAATCAATTCTGCTTAGCGTTCGGTCACAGCCAATGGGCATATGATATAAATGCGAGACCCTACAGAATTAATCCAATGGTGTTGATTTGGGAATATGATTGAAGGGCTATTGTTGTACTTCACAGTTAATTGATCAGTTATGATTTAGTTAGCAGAACTGCATCATAGTTATTGGATGTTTGGAGATTCAGTTGCCGAGGTGTTTTCTTGGAGATTCAAGGTGTAACTAAATAGGCGGTATAGGATAAAATGGGAACACAATGACTGTGGTAGGTTGGTTGTTCGAGCTGGAAAAATGATTTGAACTGTAAGAAAGGTAAAATTACATTGTGCATAGTGTGAGATAAAACTCAGAGATGTTGAACAAACATAAGTAAGAGAAGAATAGCAGAATTGTTTGAAGCAGAGTAGAACTATAGAATAGATAGAAGTAGAGCTAAATTGAAGAACAACTAAAAGTAGAGAAGAATTGCAGAACAAATAGAAGTAAAGAAGAATTGCAGAACAAAGAATATGTGGTAACAATTAACACACCTGTATTGTTTGTTATNGTTTTATGTATACAAGTTGGTACTTGTATAAGTGCAAGTAGGTGCTTCCATCCAGTTGGTGCTGGATTAATCAGGGAATTGGTGCTTCCTTATAGTGGGTTCTAGAGAAACCAGAGAGTTGGTGCTCTCAACAAGTTGGAGCTTGTAAAACAGAGGTAGTAGCCTCACTTTGAGTTGGTGCTCAAACACAGATGATGTATAGAACTTAAAAGAATGCCTATCATTCGAAGAAGAAGAGGTTTTCTCCCTTTATGGTTTCCTCATGAAAATTTGTCTCTGTGTATATCTTATGTGTGACTGATGTTCATTAATCATGTTTTTCATACGTTGTATAATATTAATGGTCACTTGGAAGAGCTTAAAAATTGTTTGAATAGTGATATATTGTTTAAGCACAATAACAACTGATTCACCCCCCCC
>JASDQU010106810.1:35576-60071 GCA_032191745.1 Picea mariana | reverse complement strand
GGTGGATCTAGGGAGACCGGTTTGTGTCCGCACTTACGGATTTATCCAATAACAGTATATTGTAAGAGATTCAACCGACATAAGTCAAAATTGTCAAGACCAAGTAATTCATCATATCATTTGCTTCCTTTTCAATGCATTTTCAAAGTTTTTGAGTACATATCTAGAATTTGGGAGACCCCAAAAGGACTCAAATTGCAGACTCACACATGGATAGTTAGAAAGGGGTGATCGATATCGCCCTAAGATAAAAAGGGATATGACTAGTTGCACTTATCACCAAATCTAGGTGAAACCACCTCCCAAAATATTAGATATTGCTCAATTTTGACTTGGTGATTGGTGGAGTATTTTCTTTGGATTTTGCAATGCCTCCATCCTTAATGATTGAATGGGAAGAGAGATATCATGAAGCTGAATTTGAAACATATTAGCTACACTATGAGTCTATGGATTTTTAAAGTTATAGGTGAAATGTATGCTAAAACATTTTATAAGAACGACCTAATAAATATATTTCGTTTCGATTGCAAAAAAAAATCCCTAAAATGACAAGGGGGATCCAAGTCGCCTAAAAATTCCACGGGAAATGAAACATCAAAAGGGGGTTCTCATATAAACCCTTCTAAGTGAATATTTTACTCACCTAGAATTGCAGGGATTTATGAAGCCAACCCAAGATCTTTGTTTTCAAAGATCTCATCCATTCAAAAAATTCCCATGTTATTCTGATCCAAGAGACAAAAATGAATGTGGAAGAAGCTATCAACCTAGGGAAATATTTTTTCACATTACCAATGTGATTTTCAGAGATTCAAAAAGGCCTTCGGTGGCCTATGTACCCCCTTTGGAATAACACTAAGGTATGTATGAAGTTTTCTTTCAAAACTTAGCATTGGATTCTCACGAAGATTAGATAGAAGAAAAAAAATAATCCTTTTGTGGTTATCAATGTTTATATGGCCATCAATCATGTAGAGAAATATTCTTGATGGAGATCCATATACGATTTAAAATACACATAATTCTTTTTGGACTACATTATGGATAGTGACTTCAATTTCATTAGAAATAATGTGGAAAAGTGGGGTGATTTTTGGATGCGACCCCTTTTGCGAAAAAATGGAAGAACTAATCAAATATTGGGATATGATTGATGTCCTCCATAGAGAGGAAAGTATACATGGTCCAACATGCGTAATGTACTAGGCCATATTTATACTCACCTCGTTCGCTTGATTGTTCATAGAAATTTCCTTTTCCAAAACTATACTATCAATTCCTTTATTCTCCCTCCTCTTATTTATAACCATAAATCATTTTTTCTTCACATCTAAGACATTCCTAATTACAATCCTCTTCCCTTTTGTTTAAATCCCTTATGGTTTAACTATCAAGAGGTGATTGATTTGTTTGAAGCCACTTGGAATAAACAAATCTCTTGCACACCTATATATATTTGGAAGGAAAACCTCATTTTTGTTAAATAAGCGTTCATGATATGGACCAAAAATTCCTTCAATCCACCAACCAAGGAAAAATAAGAAATCAAATGCAATTTAGAAAACTTTCAAAAACATTTTGAGACTAGAGAAATGACTGTCTAGCTACAAAAAAGAGAAATCAAACTAAAAACTCAATATCAAAGAACTCTAAGGAATGAGGAAGAGGCATGGTGATTAAAGTCACGAAGTCATTCTATCAACGATGGTGAAAAGAAAAGCAAGTTACTTCACAATCAAGCTAAGGCTTGTCAATCTAGGAACAATGTCTCTCACACCTCTCTAGAATATGGAACCAAAGTGATTGATTTTGAAGGCATCAAAGGGGCTACCGTGGTCCATTTTACTAATTTTCATTCTCAATCCAAATAGACAGACCCATGTAATGTCGATTCCTTTCTTACACACATTCCCTCTACTTTCACATTTGAATACAATTCCTACCTTATTCAACCCATTTCTCAATCTGAAATGTTTTCAACAATATGTTATCTAGAGCTGGATAAACATCCCAACCCTAATGGTTTTTGGATATCCATTTACCGACATTTTTTGGATATAATAAAATATGATCTTAAAATCATGCTTCTTTATGCCCATTCATCCTTTGTGTCTTTGATCCCCAAGGAAGCCAATCCAACTTCCTTCTCCATATTTCATCCCATTTTGTTGTGCAACTCTTCCTATAATATCCTAAAAAAATCATGGCCTCCCGATTAAAACACAACCTTCATAAAATCATTTCCCCTAATCAAGGAGGCTTTATGCAAGAAAGAAAAATTATAGACAATATTGTGCTGGTCTAGTAGGCTATTCATTCAAGTGTTAAAACCCAAGGTAAAGGAATGGTTGTCACTTTTAATTATTTGAGTTATGGTTTCCTATTTTAGTTTATGGAACGCTTTGGATTCATCTCCAATTTTATAAAGTGGGTGGTTTCTTGCATCAGTGGCCCATGAATATCCCCTCTTGTAAATGGGAGGATGACATAATTTTTTAGATAAACCATGGTTTACGACAAGGATGTCTACTGTATACTCTTATATTCGTTCTCATGGAATAATACTTTAGTATAAAACTTGAGTATGAAATAGTAGATGGGAATCTACCAGGATTATGAATACACATATAGTCAAAAATATGAATCATTCTCAATTTGTATATGACACCCTCTTTCTGAGAGTTTCCTCTGTGATTATTGGTACTAAATTTAAATAGGCCCTATATTCGTTCACGCTTCCAGGGTAGTGGTAAACCATAAGAAATGTCATGTGATGGAACTCGTTTCTTGAGGTAATGCATGTGATTTCCATAATTTTTCAATTTTCCTTGGTTGATAAATAATCATCATTTAGATACCTTTGTATCCCTATATAAAATAAGACCTCCACATCATAGGACTGGCTGCAAATAGTTCGAAAAATAAATTCAAAGTTTATTCATTAGGGAAGACCATGGCTAAACTTCATTGGACGGGTTACACATATAAAATAACTCTTTGCCTATCCTGATCTATATTTGTGCTCTAGTATATTTTCTCTTTGTGGTTTATTTAATCATATATCGATGAAGATAAGAAAGTTTCTCTAGAAAGGAGGAAAATACCTTTTTTCTGAAAAATCACTTTTTTAATTGGAATCAAGTGATTTGTTCCAAGTACAAGGGCGGATTGGGTATCCGAGACCCTGCATTTATGAATCTAGCAATGAGCGAAAGATTATTGTGATGATTTATTTCTAGAAAACTAGGTTCATGGAAACGAGTCATTTGAAAAAGAATATTTCTCATGAACTAGACTGAGATTCCTAGAAAATCCTCGAGAAGTTGATAAAGGATCACAAATATTTAAACATATTCTTGAAGAAATTCCCCCTATCCATGAAAAGACATTATGCATTCCTGGAAACGGTAGGCGCATCAATATATGGGAGAAAACTATTATGGGTAGTAAATGCCTCTCCACTTTGATCTAACTCCCTTAAGGGGTTGGATTACTGAGAAAGGGATCCATACACATTTAAAATTTTATTTATGGGAATAAAAACTCTAGGACATGGCCAGAGTGGTTGTATCTATTGGCTCCTTCGCACATGTTCTCTTTATATCAATCCATTATTTCCTCCTTGCAAAACTGCACATCTCAAAATAGTTATCATGTAGACTCTCGTGGTTGGGGTGATTCAAACTATATGGTGAAAAGGTTATAATTATTTGCTAGAAGAATCCACTAATTGCCAACACTGAGACATGTGGCTGACTATTTTCCATAGTAATGGGATACCTAAAATCAATATATTTTGATGTTTTTTTTCCCACAAGAATATTCTCACCTCATAAAACGTTAAAAAATGAGGAATTGTAGGGTCGTATCAGTGTGATTTATGTCTTTGCAATGAGGAATCAATCCAACACTTGTTTGGGGATTGTTGTTATGACAAAGAGATGTAGTCCCTTGATCTAGCTGGATTATTACACAAGTTTGTTTGGCCACATTTACGTGATGAATACTTCACAGAGTGGTCGAGAAAATGAAATGGGAGATTGAAGAAGAAAAATCTCAAATAGATATGGCAGGATTTACCTAAATATGTTTGTTGGAGTCTCTTGTTGTCAAGGAATAAAAACATATTTTGTGATGAATTCAGGTGGATAGGATAAATTGTTCCCAAATCCATTTCTTTTCTTTCAGAATATATGAAACACTAACTTAGTTGGAAATATCAATCACTCAATATTTCTGAAGGGGAATCGGTGACAAATTCAAGATAGAACACCAAATATATTCTCCCTTGAACAAATGGGCATCTCTTTACCTAAATGGGAAATCCAAAAATATGTGAAAGAATTTAAGGAGTGGCTATCTCTTCCACGTTCCAATATTCATTTCTTCGATGGATCCTCTCGAAGTAATCGAGGGGTCATTATTCATGATCTTGTAGGAAATTAAGTTGTCTTCTATTCTTGGGGCCTAGGTAACATCTCTAATAATGTCTAGAAGCATATGTTGTATGGGAAGGTCTCAGGCTCACAAAATGTATAGTAATCATCAATCTTTCTATCATGTGTGATTCAATGCTAGTGATGAGATCACTGATCAAAAATCATATTGATGGGAACACTATCTTTATTGGTATCATGTCTTTTTCTCTCTCCATTGTGTCTGAATTTGAAGAATACTCCTTGTACCATATTAAGCATGAAAAAAATTCAAGTAATAATTGATAGGATAAAGAAGCGATAAGCTTGGAAGAAGGCATAATCAAAACCAATGGACTAAGAAGAAAATTCCCCCTCCCTTAATTCATATGAGAAACACTTTGATAGGAATGGATAATTATCAAGGAGAGGGAACCGTTATCCATGTGTCTAGATGGATTATACAATCACTTGATAGCGTAGTAGTCGAACGCATTGATTTGATTTCCTGTGAGGTTAATTGTACACACTTGGGTATGTATGAATCACATTTTCATGGTGTAATGGATCCAGTCTTGAAGTTTCTCCCTTGTGGCACCGATGTATGGTATTTTCGTCATAGGTTTCATCAATTTGAATTACAGTCTTGATTTTACACTTGTTATTAGAATAGTTATTACACTTGATATTATAGTTGTTGTTACACTTTCCCTTACAATTGTTGTTACACTTGCTTCTACACTTGTTAGATTTGTGATAAAATTTCAGTGGTGTTTTATTTGTTTTTCTAGTTGGGAAAGAATGGATCCCTCTCGAAGAGATGTTAAATGCATTTTCAGATGATATGAGGAAATGACCGAAGTCAACAATTCCAGCCTTCAACATGTTTCAGGAAATTAGGGGATCTTGATCATACCGTTTCCATTCTTGTTCAATGCATAGATATCCTTGAGATTGAATGCCAATCATTAATATCACTATTTTTTCCTCAGAATTCCGAGTAAGCCTCAACTAACCAAGCATCTATGGTTTCACACCTATGAATACCAAAAGACGAGCATAATATTTGGGATGTAGTTCCAATAGACATCGAAGAAAATACTCCTTCTCATGGAAGAGTGTAGGAAGTTCCAAACAATGAGTCTTCCCTCTGTTAATGTTTTACAAATTTATGTTTTTTTAGGGAAATATCTAAAGGACATTTGCAACTAGACTACATGGACATATTATATAAAGGTTTTTGTAATTTTAAATATGTTAACAATAGAGAAAATGTACAGGAAGTAAGTCAAATTTTATAAAATCTTTTGAGCTTGGTGAGAAGCTTCGATGCATCCCTTTCCTCTTAAGAGGTTACAAGTTCAAATCCAAAGGAGGGTAGGGTATGTATACCTATGTAGACTTTACCAGTCAAATTGCTAGGCGGAGGAGGGTTCCTTGTCCCACAAACAAGGAAGTCTCATACACCAATTTGGTATGGCTTGACCGTAAACTTAAAAATATATTATTCTTCTTCTTATTATTATTATAATAGAAAATTGTACTAAAAACAAAAAAAAACTTTAAACAAAGTAAATATCATTACGATTACAAATTGAGAAAATGTATCCATATTTACTTGAAACAAAGTCCATATCAATATCATTACAAAATGAGAAAATGTGTTAATGCTTATTTTATTGAAAAATGTTATTTAAAAAACATAATGGCATATCTACAACTAAAACCTTTCATTTTGACAATTTAATACTTATTTATGAAAAAATAAACATTCATTTTACTTTAAACAAAGTCAATATCAATATGATTACAAAATGAGAAAATGTGTCAATGTTTACTTTATTGAAAAATGTTATTTAAGAAACATAATTACATATCTACAACTAAAACTTTTAATTTCTCAATTTAATATTTATTTATGAAAAAATGAAAATTCATTAAATATATAACTATTAAATATATAACTATATTGACCAATATTAAATATAAAATAGGATGATAATAACTTTGATATATATCATTAGGGAGTACAATTTAAAGAATAATCGTCCTAGTTATTATTCGTAAATAATAAAATTAAGATAATAATTTATAAAAATTTACATTAAAAATAATAATATTAAGCTATATTAATATAATTGTAAATATATTAATATAATGGTAAATTTGTTGTTAAAAAATTTAAAATTTAAAAATTCATATTATATAATTAATTCTTAAAAAAATAAACATTTAAAGATATTTTTAGAAAAAAATAGATAAAAGATTTCTAAATTTTTTATATAATATTAAAAATTTTAATCATTTTATAAATAATTTTAACATATAGAAATTTGGATGAATTATTTTTGGTATTAAAAATATTTTGGTAAATTTGTTTTAGAAAAAAATAAAAAATAAAATTAAAAACCAAAATTTAATTCTTAAAATTTTCTTTATATAAATGATTTCAATATATAAATTTTCTTTATATAAATGATTTCAATATATAAATTGTTGTACTTATAAAAATTACCTTATATAAATGATTTAAATATATAAATTGTTTTACTTATAAAAATTACCTCATATAACTGATTTAAATATATAAATTGTTGCACTTATAAAAATTACCACCGTGAAGTTCAAACCTATTTTCATCAGAGAAAAAGTCATAACACATTTTATTAGAGATTGCAATTCTTGTCCATCATTCAATGTTTCATAAAAGGAAATGCATGTGCTAACTTACATATTCTACCAACTCTACAACGTCAGTAAGAGTTAATCCCATAAATATAAATATGTGTTACACCTTCAATTGGTTGTTTAACAATGAAAACCCTAAAATTTATAGGGTTCGTAAAATATATAATGTCAAAACTCATATTCACCTTCAAAATTTCGATACAGAGTAGGAAAATATGTAAAACATCTCGTTTCCTTTTTACTTATAATTTTTTTAACTCACTCTCATTTAATACATCAAGTATATTTGCAATATGTCCTTAAGAAATCAGGTGTCATAAGTTTTTCGGTGTAATTTTTCTTATTTACTGTTTTTTCATGGTATAAGTGTATATATTTATATTTTTATTTTTAAGGAGTCATAAATAATATTTTTCAAATAATTAAAACAAATTTAATTAATAAAAATAAACAAAGATATATTGGTTTTGTAAACTAAGTACTTAGAAATACATAATTACAACGAAATTATAAATAAATTATACAGATAGAAATTAGACTTAATGGGGAATTTAGTTGTGTCCACTTATGGAAGTTGAAATTTTATAAAAAAATAAAAAAAATAAGGAAAAGATTTTGAAATATAACTATATAACCGAGAGTTACTTTATTTTTAACCAACAATTTGTTGTTCCACAAAACATGGTATTTCAATAAAGGATGAACATCTTCAGTAAGCATTCACACAATTAGATCAAATATCAATGCATTAATGCTTTGACATCGTTATAACCCTCAAAGACGGAAATAGAAACAACAAACATTGTAAATTGAGGCAATATATTAATGCAAAATAAAATTCTTTTACAATAGAGTTTCTCACAATTGATCATCAACAAATGATCCTCCATGCTCTTTAAATAAAGATCATGGACCTATCATGTGTTAAGCAACGAATCAATGTAGTTGTTAAGATTGAGGAGAATACGATGTATCAAATCACTCTATGTCTAGAACATATCATGACAGTAAGATTATATAACTACAAATGCATACTAAAGAAGCACACTTTTAGCTAAAGACACATTATACCAAGTTGATCTTAACTAACTCCTAAGTGTCTAAATATCCTAACATCCCCCCTTAAGAACACCTTGGGATATGATTTAAGGGTTTGAAAAGGTGACCCAATAAGATAATAAACGAGGCATTAGAGCCTAGTCCCCATTAATGACAACTTATTGAACTCCTAACATAGATCAAAGTTTAGAAAACTTCTCTTCTCTAAGAGAGTTTGTGAAAATGTCTGGAACTTGATCTTTCGTAGGGAAAAATAAGACTTCAATAACTCGATCATGAATGATATTTCTACTAAAGTGCGTGTGTAGATCGAATTATTTGATGCAATTATGTTGAATTGAATCTTTGGAAATATTGTTGGCACTCTAATTGCCACACCAGAGGGTGGTGAAATTTTGTTTCTTGAATCAAAAGTCTGAAAATATTTATCGAAGCCATCGAAGCCACAAGGCTTCTTGACTTGCAATAATTTTTGCTTGGTACTTTGCTTCTTTTGAAGAAGGAGAAATAGTTTATTGGTACTTAGAAGCCCATGTGATAGGTCCAAAACCAAGGTTTAAAACATAACCTACAGTAGAGTTTCAATCATCTGTGCCATCGACCCAACATGAATCAATGAAACCAACGAACAAATAAGTCCCCCTGAAATATAATGTATCCCAAACTAAATTGTATGCAAAAAATATAGAATTATCATTTTTTTTGTTTTGTAATGGATTTCATGGTGTGTACTCAACAACAATACCAACAATAAATGAAATAATAGGACAGGTATGATTCAAATATAAGAGGCTACCAACTAACTTATTGTATAAAGTAACGTCGACTTCAGGAGTAGTGCATGTGTAAGAAAGTTTCACTCCAGACTGGAAGGGAGAAGGGGATGGATTATAATCAATTATGTGAAAGTGGTGAATAAGATCACAAGCATACTTAGAATGGGAAAGAAAAATTCCTTTCTTGTTTTGCAATACTTTCATGCCAACGAAAAAAATGCAAATAAACTAAGTTTCTCATAAAAAAAAAAATTTTAAGGATGAATTTCACATAGGTTAAAAGTTTAGGGTCACTACCAGTGAGGATAATGTCATCAACATAAAGAAAAAGTATTATGAGATGGATTCATTAATTATTTTTATATACATTAGGGTACGAATGACATCTATAAACTCCAGTGTCAAGAAAAAATGGTTTGTTTTGTCATACCAAACTTGAGGAGATTGATTGAGACCATAAAAATATTTATTAAGGTGACAAACAATCGTGGAATCATTTTGAACATAGTCATGAGGTTGTTCCATGCATATTTCTTCTTACAAATTGTCACACACCCGACCCCCTATGTATCATTTTAAGGGATGGGGGTATAATTTTTCCTCTTTCTTACAACTCCTTGAATCCTCGAATGAGGACACCGTTGTTGTGTGCTCACCGAGAGATTTCCAATGCTTAGAACCTGCTCCAAAAACAAGTCTTGGTTCAAAATTTATGGTCTTCCAAAGTTTTCAAGGAATCATTGGCCAATGGCCACCTCCTTCTCCATGTGGCATCACTTCTCTTGTGTTGTATATCATGGAAATATTGTCACCCGTTTCATCATTCTTGTGCAGATATGAAAACATCCCCAGAGACCCGAAGTCCCTGAGTCTCTTTCCTTACCGAGATACATGGTGAAGTTTTTTCCACCCCTAAAGATCTAAAGTATGATTTTTATCCGCACTTTAACACGTGGTTTAGGCTTGGAAAGGACCCTACACTACATTCACGACCAATCCCATGACTCCACATGGAACTGTCTAGACATGCCACATCACTGTGACGTATGAGGTCCATCTAATTGAAGAGAAACACTTTGATGAGGGAAATTTCAATGATTCTACATTTAACATATCCTCCTATATCCTCAAATATCTCAAACTCCCATAGTTCCAAATTTCTAAATTTATGGAATTCCTCGCCACATACTTTGGCCTTCCGGCGTCAGGATAGTCTTACCTCTTGTTTGTTACATTTCTCGAAGTAAGACTTCGTCAAAGTTCTTACAATGTACTCCCACTAGTTGATCAAACAGTTGAGAAAGGATACCAATGGACCCTCAGATAAATGACTCACATCACTCCCAAATTCCTCCCCTCGATCTAACGGTTGGCCAAATTTCACCTCTCCATGATTTCGCGACTTCGCATCCCTTACAGGTATTGACCCATTTAACTCTCGAAGGTTTAACTACCTTTAAAGGTCATAAAGAAGGAATGGCTACTTAGTGTCGATTGATGGTACCATTTAATCTATCCTTCCACTATGCTTGATCTAACAGTTGAGAGAGATCCCGAAGGGTCCTCAGATCTACAACTCTCATTACTTTGTGACTTTGGCATTCAGGAGTGTTGATCGTTTAACACTTTTTCACTCTCGAAGTGAGTCAACACAAAATGTTTCCATAACATATATCCAAAGTTCAGGAAGGATCCTGAAGATACTAATATATATGGCTTGCATTACTTCATGACTCAAAATCTTTTCAGGGTTTAACGATAAAGTGGATCCCATGGAAATGGATTAAAAACTGAAAGTTGTGAGTCAGCCACTTGATCACCATTTTAACCAGTTTCCTTCAGAGATATTTGCATGTTATGAGGTTCCAAAACCCCGAAGTCCTGTACCTATGAAGTCTTGAAGCCTGGAGGGTTAGCTTTGTTTTTTACAATGTGTTGGGTTCCAAGGTCATGGTCATATGGGACTTTGACAAGACCGACATGGATACACTCTTAAATATTACCCAAGATTTGGTTAAGTCTGTGTACTTGAACTTGTAGTTACTTGGAAAAATGGTTTGAAGTAATCACCTTCCATTTACAGGACTCAAATTCTATAACAATAATAGGGATTTTAAGGGATGGATGAGATGTAAACAGTCCTACAGATTTTGTACTGACTCTGTATTTGTGGAGTTTATCCTTGGATAATCTTTTAGAGGATTAGCACATATATAGATTTAAACAGGGGTCACTCATTGTTTGCCACAAATTTGTTTAAATTCCATTAGTAACATTCCTCATTCACTAAACAAGATTAAATAGAAATTCATTAATAAAATTCTATATTCAAATTATACTTCACATTGACCGGGCCATGAGGCCATCAAAGTCACTATATTTACCATTCAACAAGATAGTTATATGCAACTGTGTAAGGCATGCACCAAACTTGTTGTCCTACAATCGCCTAAGTGTAGGAGTTTATAAATGAAAACAAGAATTATTACCATTAATCACGCAATGCACACCTCTAACACAATCAAATACGTCTAATAAGTCATTTTAGTTCAATTACAGAGAATATGTGAAATACTTATATGTATTCTAAGTTAGAGCTACCAAACTGACTATGGGTGCTCGCCCTTCCACCCAACCGTAGGCTCAAAGGCATTCACTCTTAGCACTTTGGCTACTCCCATTCCAAGCCATGATACCATCAGGGAGTTCACTTTTTTTTCGGATATATTCTATTTTCCAAATCATAACTCTTCCACGATTTCTATGATGTTTTTTAAAGGCCCCTTCTGGGAATGAAATTCTTTTCACACCTCTCCCCCTCCCTTCTTTTTTCCATGGAGTATTTTTTTGTATTATCTTGAAAACCTCCCCCTAGGAAGATTCTAGACCTACCTTATTCCTTCTTCCAGAAGGAACTTGGGTCAATCTAGGCACGTAGGAACACTGCACTATGTGTTACTTTGGGTCGACAATTTTATGTCTTGTCAACTGAGCCCTCCATGCTTCCATTCATTGGATTAGTTGGTTGTTCAACCACTAGTCCTTTTATCATTAACTGATTATTTATTGGGATCAGAATGAGACTTATTATTCCATATCAAATATCTCAACAAAGAGGATTGGGTCATCTTTGCATGATGAACCCTCTCTATAGTTTTCCTCACTCTTTCCTTTGGTGGAATCATGGCTAGTACTTCAAGGCCTCACCCACACATCAAGTTGTTGACAATCTAAAAAATAATACATTTACATTTTTCACAAGCCATGGCATGATAATCATAAGTAATGATTAATTACAAGTTCTGGGAAACAAGGGTGTTACACAAATCCCCATGAAAGAAGGCATATTTAACATTTATCTAATGGACATCCCATTTGTGTGAAATAACAAGGTCTTGAACAAGGTAGATGGAATTCATTTTGGCTATGGGGAAAAGGTTTCATTATAGTCAGTTCCTTCAACGTGAGAAAATACTTTGGAAACTAACTAGGCCTTGTGTATTTCAACACTTCCATCGGATTCATACTTATTTATATACACCAATTTAAATATGAAAAGTTTTTTTCCTTTTGGAGGACATACAAGATCTGAATTATTATCTTCCATTAAACAAAGATACTCTTCATTCATTGTGATGTCCCAATGTGGACTCTAAGAAGCTTATGAAAATGTGTCTGGGTCATGAGTCTCTAAAACTTGAGCTAAAAGAGAAGAGGCTCACTAGAAATGTGAACATTTCTGACACTGATCTCTAAGATCACCAATTTCTTCTCATGTTGGTCAAAACGATGTGGGAAGCGGTGGTGCTGGTGCGGGTTCATTTTCAATCGACTCATATAGAGGAAGGTGAGTAGGTAGAGGTGTATTTTCATTCTCGTTGTCATCATCTGAAGGAAAAATAAGAATAGGAATAGAATGTGTCACAAAAGTCGAATATGGATTGTAGGGTTAATATGGAACAAACAACGTTGAATTAGGATCGTGCATGCCAAGATATTTTCATTAAATTTAACATCTGTTCTAATAATAATTTTAGTGGAATGAGATTGAAGAAGTATATAACCTTTGACATCTTCAGAATATCCAATAAAAATGTGCTTCTCACGTTTACACTACAATTGTTTCATATTCTCATCAGGAATGTGATCCCATGATACACTACCAAATACATGGAAGTGGCTTATATCTATCTTAATTTTAATCCATTCTTATTCTGGTGTTATATTTTTTAAGGACTTTGTGAGAGTGGGATTTGCTATATGATTTTTATAGTTGATGGCTTCCACCCAATAATAAAGAATTAATCCCTTAGATTGGATCATACAATTAGGCATTTATTTTAATGTGCGATTTTTTCTCTTAGCAACACCATTTTCCTATGGTGCATATGGAAAAATGTGTTTCATTTGAATGCCATGTTCACTATAATAATTTGTAAATTTCTTGTTCACATATTCTCCTCATTTATCTATTTTTAGTATTTCAAGTTGGTGTCGATATTGTTTGTCTATAAGGTCCTTGTAGGCCAAAAACTTGTCAAAATATTCACTCTTAAGTTTTAAAAGTAAACCCAAGTGCATCTGGAGAAGTCTTCAATGAAAGTTAAGAATTACTTTCACCCATAGAAAGAAGGAGAAGAAAACATGCCACACATATTACTATGAACAAGCTTCAAAGGGATTGATGTGTTCCAAGAGGATTTTTTTTCAAAACTATCCCAATGATATTTGTCAAGAACACAACGAACACAAACACCATCTGTGCATGAATCAAGACGAATACCAGTCACCATATGTTGATTACATAGTTGTTGCAATGAACAATCTTTTAGATGAAAAAACCACTCATGCCAAAGTTTCCTCAAGTGATCGCTATGAAAAAAAAATTGATGGAAAAGATGATGAACCAAAGCTATCACATTTGTACAACCTGCTAACATCATCAAAAAGTTTAGTAGCTATGACATTATTAGTATATTTTAAATCCTTTATTACGACTGAGGTGAAAATTCTATGCTTTTACTTTCACCTAAATGATTTATTTGATACATTGATAGAAGATTATAGGAAAGACTTGAAACATGTAATGCATCATTCAAATGACCATTATATACTTGAATTATTCTAGATTCTACAACACTAAGAGATCTATGATCACCAACATATATTTGTTTGTTTTTACATTCATTAAGAGTAGAAAAATGACCTTATCCTTATCCATATGATAATATGCTCCAAAATCAATAAGCCACTCATCAAAGGAAGAAGTAGAAGTTGCACTGAAGAAGAAACCAAAAGAAGAAAGGGCATTTCCATGAGAATAAGAGGTAGAATAAGATTAATCGATACCGATGTTGATATTCTTCATCACTGCTTCTAAGGCTTCCATCTTTTTAAAACATTTAAACTCAAGATGAACATATCACTCACAAAATTTGCAATGCATTTCATTCTTCTTATTTTTGGATTATGTTCCTTTATCACCATTAGGAGAAGAAGTCAGTGGAGAGGGTTTGGGACTCTCGTTTTACTTATTTTTGTGAGGATGTTTCTTCTTGGGATGCTTTGATTTATCTTTATACTAGGCCACTGATGTCTTTTTAGATATACATGTAGTTTTGATCACTCCAAGTTGTGAAAAATTATCATTATCTCTAATAATAGAATCACAAAAAGACTCAAGAGTGGGTTATTTAGCAGCACTCCCTAAATCTACTCTGGTGGCACAAAAAGTAGATACATAGAGAGAATATGCACTACCAAGCTTATCGAGAATAACATAGATGAATCACTCATACTTGATATCTATTTCACATTCTATACCTAAACGTCTAAGTGTTTTGAACTTAGATAAATAATGTTCAATGAAAGGAAACTCAATGGGACATAAGGTCATTAAATTATTTTCAATTTGGTGGGCTCTTTTCACAAGATTTATCTGGGAAAACAATTCCTTGAAGGTGAAACCTTAAATCAGGGGAGATGGGAATTCTGATCATTCTATGTGCTTCTTCATTGTTATTATCTCATTTGTTTTTTTTTTCATCATCATAGTGGTCTTGTTCGATTCTCAAGGTAAACCAATACAATCCTTTACTTCTTAGTACATCCTACATATGGGATTTCGATGAGATGTACTTGGTGCTAGTAAGGAAAAGATCACTTGTTGAAACCATATTAAAATATGAAAATAATATGGATTCAAAATCTAAAACTAATTGTTAGGATGGAAAGCTCTAAAAAATAGGTCATTTAAAAATGACATTGAAAATGGAATTCAGGTGTTAAAGTTATTCCCTTTAAAAAAAATGCATAAATGTGACGAAGGTGACACATGCCAATCACCCACATGGTGATGAATGCAGAAAATTCCCTTCTTTCTCTTAATTTTCCCTATAAGCTCACTTTTACAACTAAGTTACACTTTGTGCTATGTTTCTAATTTCTCAAGATCGCACAGAGTGCATGGAAAAAAGCATACGCAAACTAGAAATAATAGGAATATGGAAAAAAAAATAGAAAACCAAAATAGTAACTATGTAATTCTTTTAAAAAGGGGACATATTAAGTTTTTATACCTCTGTATTTGACTAAAATGGTCATATTTTGGGAAAACAAAAATCTTTCCGAGTGAAACAAATAGAGTTTCTAATCGAAAGAAGGTCTCTAAATATAATGCAATAATCCTCTCAGCCTAGAAATGTATGAAAATAGCAGAAACTAGAAATGTGACAACACAGATTCAAGATCTTGATCAACAATGGGAGTGGGTCTTCAAACGGGCTATGATACCATGTTCGACAAACCATGGTATTCGAACAGAGGATGAACACATTTAGTAAGAACTCACAAAACTAGATCAAAGATCAACACACTGATATTTTTACGTGGCTAAAACCCTTGAAGAGGGAAACATTCTATGACCCCAACCAACTTTTCCACTTGAAGAAATATATTTATGAAAAATAAAATTATTTTACAAGAGAGTTTCTCACAATCGATCATCAAAAAATGACCATCCATTCTGTTTAAATAGAGCATGGATCAATCAAGTGTTAAGCGATGAATCAATGTAGTTGTTAAGATAGATGAGAATACCATCCATCAAATCACTCTATGTCTAGAACATATTGTGAGTGTCTTATGGCATAACTACAAATGCATACTAAAGAAACACACTAGTAAACATAATTTTAACTAAAGACGCATTATACCAAGTTGATCTTAACTAAGTCCTAAGTGTCTAAATATCCTAACATATTTCATGTAAGAGCTACCTTACTAGATATTTTAGATTTAAAATTCTCCAATTCTTTTCTACTAAAAGTCCATGTGGACTTTGAATCTAGTTTGAAAGGTTGTACAACATGTTGACAAAGATCTTGATTGTATGAAATCTATGTACATCCTTGTGAAAAACTATAACACAGATTCATGTGATTACTCTAAACCACTTACAATCTAGTGTCAAATTCAGATAAATAATAATACTTAAACCACTAATTACAAAACACCAATCTTAAAATAGGTGTTAAACTTGTTTACAATCTTTCTCTCAAAACCTGTCCACAGCCTCATACCGAGACTCTTGTGAATGACATCCGAGCAAGCTTATACCAAACTGTAATTAATGAACCAAAACACTGTTACTACTTAATCCAGTTAACATGATGATCACAAAATTATATCCTCCATAATAAAATTTTAAAAATACAATTTTTACTTTTACTGCAAATCTAGGGATTCAAAAAAATACGTACATAAAAAAAATTCTGTACCGAATTAAGGGTAACAGATTTTTGCTGTACCTAGTTGAGTTAAGAGAAACCTTTTTCATGTTATATTTTTAACTGTTTGGTATACCATCCCATAGAGAACAACATGGACACCCTTTCTCGGCTCCCAAAAATTCAAGGAGAATTCACATTGCATCACAACACAATACTAATAAATGGCAAGCATCCCACCAAACACAGCGAAATTAAGCGGCCAGTGGCAGCAAATGGGATAATTGGCAACCATCTAAGCGGACGACAAATGTAAAGACTACGGAATACCACTAGATAATGCCCTTGATGTTGGATTCTTGGATAATGCGGGATGACGTTGAGTTCTTCACTGCAGATATTCATGTCCGAAGTTAATAATTTTTAAAGTTAATTTAGTTGGTTTACCTTTTGGATTTCGCACTCTCGGTGGTAATATGATATTTTAATTGTTTAAAGAATATGGTATGTTTCATGTGCTAAAAAGTCAGATTGTCCTGACCTTTTTTTAATAAGATATCTTTAAAAGTTTCCTTTAGTTGTATATTTTTTTTTAATGTTAAGATGCGGATTAAAACAATATATATTTGTGGATTTTTTCAAAAGGGAAAATCCAAGTCTCTATGAGTCCTTTCCTTTCTTTAACAAGGCATCTTTAAAAGTTTCCTTTCGTTGTATATATTTTTAATGTTAAACCACAGATTAAAACAATATGCATTTGTGGATTTTTTCAAAAGTGAAAATCCAAGTCTCTATGAGTCCTTTTTAATATTTTTGTATATATACTCTGGATTATGAGTGTTTTTTATATTTTTGTATAGATACTCTAGATAAAGAAGAAAGATACAAATAACTGTCATAATATTATGGATATTTAAGTTAAATAGTCTAAAAGAATTGCAAGGTTCATATAAAGATGGTTCGTAAGAGTGTTTGACCAAATGGAGAAATGCATGGAAGCGATATACTTATTTATTACTATCGGACGCAGTGTCAAAATTCGGGAGCAAGTCTTCCAACTGGAGCCTCGACAAAACGGATGAGCGCCATCTAGAGAGATGGAAGACGGAGAGTGTGCTCGTGGACGTCGTTTTTCTCAACCTTTGGGACATCGTTTTTTTTTTCAACCTGGTCAGGCTATTCATGGCACTATGCATTATCCATCATGCATTTATATTATTCATCATGCATCTAAGTCAATCATTGGATTATTGAATTACATTATTCATCATGCATCTAAGTCAATTATTAGATTATTGAATTGTTGACAATATAGCTCTTCAAAAAGCTGCTTAGTGTATGGTTCCCAATGTAAGAACTGCTTAGTGTATGCATCTAAGCCAATCATTGGATTATTGAATTACATTATTCATCATGCATCTAAGCCAATTATTGAATAAGCCAATTATTGGATTATTGAATTGTTGACAATATAGCTCTTCAAAAAGCTGCTTAGTGTATGGTTCCCAATATAAGAACTGCTTAGTGTATGGTTATATGGTTCCAAATGTAAGACAATCATTGAATAGTTCTCAATGTAAGCCAATCATTGAATGGCTCCAAATACAGCTCTTCAAAGAACTGCTAAATGCATAGTTGGTTCTAAATACAACTCTTCAGAGAACTGTTGAGTGCATGGTTCCCAATACATGAGTGTGGAGAGTGAGTGCATGGTTCCCAATGCCTAAAAGTGGAGAGTTCTTAGTACATGCCTAAGAGGGGAGAGTGCTTAGTACATGGTTCCCAATGCAGCTTTCCAACAGCATGGTGTCTCTCTAGTAGCAGCATAGCATGGAGGTTCATGCTTGATGAATGCTATGCATGCATACTGCGTACAACACCATATCTATACAAGTAATGGCCCGCATGTTGTACATGTTGTACAAGGAATGAAAGGACTGAGGCGATTTCTCCATGGATTCTCATTAACATCTACCACCTTGCTAAGGTGGAAATTCAAATTTGAAATTTAAACTAGGCAAACGCAGGTTACCTCACGGGAATAGAAATCAAGAATGCTTTGCACTTCAGAGCGAGGAAGCGCCCATGAGGAAATTTCATTGGCCCAATCCAGACAGCCTGTGTTGGCCTTCCCTCTGACATAGTGGGTTGTGCTTCTGCAAGTTTTGATTTGAGCGAAGGAAGGAGCTCCATGGAGGTCTTCTCCTAAAAAATCAGGAGTCGTGGTAGTCATGGTTGCAACCAGTTAAGAATATCAGAGGTTTCTCTGATACGAATTCAGGGTACGGAAAATCGTGTAATGGAATTCATGGCGCTTTGTTGAGCTTCAAACTCTACTGTCTCTTCGACTCATAAATGAAGGCACCTTCGTTGCCTTGCTTCTACGGGAAGCTATGTGTCAACGCTGGGTTTTTTATATGCAAGTTCAAGAGATGCGCTCTGGAGCACGCTCTCAGAGCATCCCTAAGGCCTGTAACCAAACATTTCGAAGAAGCGCATAGTAAATTATTACAGGAAAGCATTGTTGCAGCTCAATGGCGTCGTTTCCCATGGAATCTTGCAAGGTAAAAAAAATTGCGGAGTCGAGATCGCCTGGTATATACCTGGAAAGGTTGAAGAAACCACTGAAAAAATCGATTTTCACTTGTTGAGAAACCGCGACAGCTTCCAGCGAGCTAAAGAAGGGGTTCTCTTACAAATGAACCCATATGCATCTTTGCAAGTTGGTTGGCTTAACCTCAATTCAATTAGTTGCAAAGTCTCCAACATTTTCTGATACTAGAAGAAGCACGCCCATACTCAACATTTTCTGATACTAGAAGAAGCAGACCCATACTCAGTGTGAAATACCTACCATAACTCGAAAATGAATGTCACTGCAGATATATGTGGGTGTTGGGAACACATCTACTGGAAGCGTTAGCGTGCTTGAGCTCTTCTTCTTCTTGAGGCATATGGTCTCACAGTTGTTGAAACATTGAATCCGCACCATCTTTAATTTTGTGAATGGCGTCGATATGTGCTAGTGCCTTTTTTGCATGCACCATTTTTGCCAAGTTGCAATCGGCAACACTGGATTCCATATGTGCTACTGCCTTTTTTGCACGCACTATTTCTGCCAAGGTGTAATCACAACGCACATTCATAAATTTGTTTTCTTAAACAGCAGTAAATCGTTAGATTATTGTATGATATATGATGATTCTTCAACTCTTTAGATTATTGTATGATAATTTATGATGATTTCGAGAGTGCAGCCAATGCACAAGATTAACACACAATAATAGAATCAATAATAGAATGTATTACACAGATAAATGGAGGTTACATATATAGTATCCAGATCACCTACTCCTAACAATCTAGATCCTAAGAAAGTGGATTTGATTAGCTAAAAATAGTTAACTTAGAAACTCACAGTTACAACAACTAATTCATAGTTACAATAGCTATAAGGTTAACTCACAGTTACAATAGTTGTAAGCATTATCTCTAACACCCTCCCTTAATACTTACATTACAAATTACAAAACATAACAAAAATGTTACAACACAAATTTTGTCATGTTACAACACAAATGGTCCTCATATGCAGTTACACCCATCTCTGAACTTCATAGACACACTCTTTCTCTCCCATCATCTTCGAGCTACCACTTCATACAACACAAATACAACCGCTTCCGACCATCTTTGAAGTATCTATAGGATCAACGATTCTAAACTACCCCAAAGAATAGTCTCGATACTGAAACAATCAGTAATCAATCTTACAAAATGACATTTTTACACACACTCATCAACACAGTGATAACCCTTAACTGATGATCTTGAAGCACCGAAATACAACAAAAATCTCCAGCGTTTAACAGACTTCAAACTAGTTATGCATTCGTTCTTATAGCTCCAAAGAACTTCAAGAACTACATATCTGAGTTATATCACTCTGTTCTTTGAGTGGTTCTTGACAATATAATTTTACAAACAAAAAATAATATAACATACACAAATCACATCACACTATATGTAACACTACAACAAATCTACCAAACCAACTCAAACACTTGCCGAACATAAAGTACACCCATTGCAGTGGGAATCAGAGTTTTGGCAGAGAGAAAACCAGACCCTGCTGTCGACGCCAAAGCAAATCTGGTGTTAATAAACATGTTTTACAACCATCAACAGATCTGGTAAGTAGTCATTGGCTGCTATGGAATGAGCAGGTTGCAAGCTTCCAAATCTTAAAAACGTGAGGTGAGCGTAGGTGATGTGACAGATCTCTTTTATTCCACGCAACTGTCAGTGATCAACGAATGCACAGGCGTCTAAGCTCTCACAGTTTGATCAACGAATATCTGGGCAGCGATACCCTCACCAGTTCTCCTACGCAGTGGTCATTTATTCACAAGGAGAGTCTCCCACAACAATCTCACAAAACAAACAGAAAATTTAGAAATTCAAACCCTCTAACCGAATCTACTCCTACAGTGGAATCAACTTATCACTCTTCTCTCATCTTCCAGCCCCTCTCGTGAGAGAGTGAAGGTAGACCTTGCTCCAATACCAACTTGGAAATCGAGAGAGTAGTCATTGCACAAAATTAACACACAATAATAGAATGTATTACACAGACAAATGGATGCTACATATATAGCATCTAGATCACCGATTCCTAACAATCTAGATCCTAAGAAAGTGGATCTGATTAGCTAAAAATAGTTAACCTAGAAACTCACAGTTACAACAACTGTAAAATTAACTCACAGTTACAACAACTGTAAACATTATCTCTAACATCAACTCATTAGATTATTGTATAATTTATGACTATTCTTCAATTTATGATGATTCATTCTTCAACTCGTTAGATTATTGTATGATTTATGCTGATTCTTCAATTGCATTGAGTAACTCCGTATTCATAAGCTCGCACATACAAACTGGCGTGGAGTATATCTCTTTTAAATGTATATAAATTTGCAATGGAAATGTGCTAAATGTCTTTTTAGCTTGTCAAAGCTTTCTTCATAAATAAAAATTGAAAATATTAATTATCAATGTTAGGGCTTCAAGTTTTAAACATTTACAGTGATCAAAATATAAATGTAAAGAGATTAACAACAATGCATCTACTATGGTAAATAGTAGTGATATAATTATCAAATGAGTTCCAATGATGTAAAAGAACAATAATGTAGTAATTAAAAGTATATGTCTTGAGATGATAAATCTAATATAGTTGTTTTTCAGAAATTTACCTTCTCTCAACAAAGATAGGTCTTAACGATTAAATTTAAGTTTTTGTCCCTTCAAGATTCAATCAATCTTAAAATTAATAGACCTCTAAACATTAAAGACTTAGCCATGATTGTATTAATGTAGTTTCAATAGATTTACAAAATTAACTTCTAAACATTAAAGACTTTGCCAAGATTGTATTAATGTAGTTTCAATAGGTTTATATGATAAAAAAAATTTACCGTTTAGTTTCAGTATTTTTATATGTTATATTTTAGTCATTTTGTTAAAAAATGTTTTACAATATATTGAAAAACATATATTTATATTATTTACTTTTTGAATTTTGTATTTAATATTTATTAATATAAACATCAACAAACACTGACAAATTATTTATAATAGTAAAAAATTATAAGAATTATATATAGTTGAAGTTATTTTTATATATAATGGGCATGTATTTAGTTTGAATATTATGTAATGATATGAATGGTATTCAATGATAAAAATGGTATAAATACCATAAACTTATAAATAGATGTTGTAAACTTACAAATAACACAAAGTCAAAGTAATGATGTGGAAACCTAAATATTAGAATATATTGTTCTTAGTATTAATATATTTTAATACATTTTTATTAAATTTTACATGAAAAGTTTATAAACTATAAATTAGTAGAAAAATAAGTATATTTTTAAGATTAACCTAAACGTTTTACATTTAAAGAATGGAATTTTATTTCCACATTAATATGATATGATGTAATTTCCTAAATTTGATAATTAGCATTTACTATATTATTTAATGATTATTATAAATGAATATAGGCATGATAAAACATAGGTTTTCATAAGCCTTTTAATATAAACTTGGAATATTCCATACCCAATTATCTCAATTATTTTAATTCAAATTTGAAAAGTGGATGTTCATGTATGACAAACATTTTGGGGTACTTCCTAGGTTTTCTATGCATAATAACAATTTTTGTAAATATAGCAAGTTAGGAATTTCAATGTTGGGAATAATTGGTAGAGACATAATAAAATTGGATTAATTAATTGGAACTTTCAAAGTAGGGAAGGTATCTAAACACATTCAAGACTTTTATTCCAACAACAATTAATATTGAATTAATATAACAATGAATATTATAGGTAATTTGTATTGAAAATATTAAGACAAAAATGTAAAGATACCCATCACATGGGTTATGTTTGAAAAGTATAAGTATTTAATACTTTATATGATGGATGTTACTTTATGTTCGACAATGGACATCCAAAAAATACTTAATACTTGTTTGGAATATGATTTTATCCTTATCCTTATGGTAGTGAAAAAATATAAGAATTATGTCTTAAAATGTCATGATTTAACTCACATGTTTCATGTTTTAAATATTTCATATTTTTTTTAAATATCTCTCTCACACATACATAAATATATAATATAATCATTTTAGATATATTAGTAATATTAACTACCATTCTAATATATTTAAGCAATAATATTTTAAATTTTAAATTTGTTTGTGGTGATCTCCATGTTAGGGAAACATTTGTTGATGTTTTCTCTTTGTTCAATGCATTTTATTGTAATGGAGAAAAACATTAAACCCATCATCAAGTTTTGAAGACCGCCCTTCAAGTTCAAGCATTATAAAGGAATATCACTTGCACATAATATAATGGCACATCAGGAAAATGGAATTGTGTAAATTTATTTCAACCCATATAGATTTACTATCACCCTTAAATTTTCTCATTGAATTATTTTGGCGCTCTCCATCAACTTGATCTGAAGACAAATGCTTTAGCATTGAGCTATAGGACCAATTAATAGTAATTTTTTTTATCTTTATATATTTGGTATTATATAAAATTATAATGAAGATGTAAATCCAAAAAGAAAAAGCATAGACAAATGTTGACTTACCTCATGAGACCGAAGGCACACAGACCTTTACGTTGACTTGAAGAAGGATCAACCGATCATATTTTTCATTCTTTCATAAAAACACTAAAAACAATAGATACATTTCTTCATCGATAAAGTTTAAAGCACTGAGATACATTTCTTCATCGATAAAGTTTAAAGCACTGAGATACATCCGGAACGTGTCAAATTGCTTTTGTCATGCATTAAAAACTGACTATGGATGCTTGCATGAAGGAGAAATGGCAACAATTTCTACATATGTTCTAAGATTTCTTTTGTCATGCATTAAAAACTGACTATGGATGCTTGCATGAAGGAGAAATGGCAACAATTTTTACATATGTTCAACTAGAAAGGAAAGAGATATATGCTCGGTCCGGGCGCTTGTCCACAAGTCTGTTGAATATCCCATCAAATGTTTTATAAGCTACCAATGATGTTCTCGTTGTTTTGGCTTCTAGTAGTAATCATGGTGGCGATGTTCCAGCAGTTAATTTGGGTTACTAGAACATGCCATTGACTATATTAGCATTGGAATTGATCCACAGTCGTCGCTAGTCAATATGCTTAAAAACCATATCGAAGAAGTGCTCGGTAATGTCATCTTGTAGTTCACTTACCCTAGACAAGGAAGTATTT
>JASDQU010106810.1:0-33671 GCA_032191745.1 Picea mariana | reverse complement strand
ATATATAATAATGATTTAAAACAAAAGTATGACATCTTTAAAACATAATTCTTAGTGTCTTTCACCATTTCACCAAGATAAGGATAAGAGCGTGCAATGACCACAACATTTCAAACATGTGAGTTAAATCATGGAATTTTAAGACACAATTCTTTGAGTTTTTCACTATCATAAGGATAAGTATAAAAGAATATTCCAAACAAGCGAGTATGAAATATTCTTTGGATGTGCACTGCTAGATGTAAAGTAACACCCATCATATAGAGCATTAAATGCTCCTACCATCATATAGAGGGACAAAATTTGTTGTTTTGTATAAGAAGTTAATGTTTTTTGAGAATGTAATAAAATTTGATATAGTATGGAATTGATATAGTATGGCATGTTGTTCTAGTAATGATTTAGATATATATTAAAACTAACTTTCCTAAGAACAAGAAAACTTTAAAAAACTTTAAGCATTACTGAATGAATCTATATTTACTACTAACTTATTTGTGATACCTTTCATTAGTCATGCAATTTTAATCCCCATTCAACATTTCCACATTATCTTACTGCTACTAGATCATATCCTCTTTCTTAATCTCTATAGACCCAATATACAGTTTAGCAATTGAATGGGTTGTGGAGTTGATTCTTTCACTAGATCTATGACAACTTTTCAAAGCACTACACACCCATCCATGGGGTTTTCACTTTGAGGCCTCCTTCATGGACATCGAGCTCATAAATACTCATTCAGGGACGAAGGCCCTTCATTAAATCTCTCAATCATTATCATGGCCTTGATACCTGTCTATGGTGCACAATACCTCCTAACATTGTTCATATTCCCATAGAGAGATGAAATATTCTCTACAAATGCTATGATTGGTGGTTGGATGTCTTGTTCATGTGTGACAAGCATGTGAGGACTAATTCAAGTCTTAATTCTAATGTTTCCATCCCCCAACTATAGTGAAGGATCTGAGGTCAGTCTGTGGTGTCTAATACCTCCTAACCATCCTCATAGTCTTAGTTGGAATCCAAAGAGATTCTACATTGGTTATGAGTGATGGAAAGAGGCGTCTTCCATGGCCATCGATCATGAGAAGCTTCATGCAGGGCCTAAGACCCTTGAATTCATCAACCAACCATTGTGAAGGCATCAATATGTATCTATGGTATATATATTGGTATATGTAATAAGTATATACATTGGTATATATACTAGGTATATATGTCAGTATATATATCGATATATATACTTATATATATACATGTATATATACTTGTATATATACCAACATATATACCTAGTATATATATGAGTATATATGCTATATTTAGTATATATACTCCGAGAGGCTTTCGTAGCGTCGAGTGATTTCAATGTGTGATTTTTTAGCATTCATAGCATTGCTAGATTGGGCATGGCTGTGTCATCACAAAACTGGTAAGATTTTTAACAACCTCTTTACTTGCTTTTTTTTCTCTATAAGTTTTATTTAATTGAGCCATTAGCTCGCGGTGGTGGTAATTGTTAAGTCGTCGTCTCTATCTGCGACATTTTCGATAGCGGACTTCTTACTCGTTGTGTAAGTCTATTATATAATGCTTAAGGTTATATTTTGGTCGTGATAATATTTCTCTTCCTGTTCATTCTTGGTACGACAGATTTTACCCCCGAACTTGTTATTCTATGGAATTTTATAGTCCGAAGAACCTGTTCAATTTGTTTATGTGATTCGAACCCAGTTAGGAATCATGTTTAAATAGAATATTGTTTTTATAGAGTCATTTTTTTCTCGAGTTTTACTATGTAATAATTTTTCTTTGTAATTCTTGATACATTTATTCTCACGTAAATGATGGGCCCTCAGTATTTTTTTCGAAGGTACCCATCATCCATTTGAATCCCTGTACATTTGGTGTAGTTCAAGCTACCAAGATACTCGGTGCATACACAGTAAGTTGGTGTTTTAATTGTGTAAATACGTTTGTTGTTTAATTAACTCTTTATCACATCCTAACTTGTTTGTTGTTTTATGTACAAGTATCATGGAGGTTGGTACCATGGAGATTCATGAATAACTTTTATCAAAAAGGTGTTCGGTTTCCATTCCTTAACTACCTTCGAGTTTGGAACCACATTTTAGAATTGTTCTATTATCATAGCTAGTTGACCAAATAAATTGTGCAATCATTCATGGAAGTCTGTAACTCAGATCTGTTGCTTACGCATTTCATAATTTCATAACTAAGTCTTTTTTATGGAACAAACATTGGGAACTATGACTATGTCCCCTTTCTTTCTCTTCGATGAAGCTACGATGGTTGGCAATGCTTTGTTCCTTGTCAATCTGGTAAATCTTGTATCGCCCCAATAAAAAAATTAAGAAAATCATTTTTTAAGCCAACAGAGTAGGGAAAAAAATGTGAAACCTTTTTTTTACTTCAGGGGCGCCTTCCTTTGACTCCTCCATGAAAGTTTTATGAAACTAAGTTCTCGACTCACTTCCACTGCTACTATTTCATGGGCCTTTCATCCCTAGATGGTACTAAGTAGCCATCTACAGCCGATAGTTTTAAGCTCCACTACTTTTACAAGAGAGATATCCCTCAATGAGACAAGTAACCCCATATGCTTATGTTCTAGAGTTTATTGAAGTACCGGTCAATTCATTTGATGAATTAACTATTTATTTAGTCAACCTTTTCATTTTAGGAGAGAAAGTGGGCACTCATGATGACTAGCTCCTTAAGGGAGACCACAGACCATTCATTCATCCATGTTATTTTTTCGGATTCGAGGGTAGGTAGATCAAATATGTAACATTGGTGGTGCACTTGGAGCTATAGTCCAAACCCACCTCGAGGGAGGACCTAATTTCAGAGCCTATCCTAGTTCCAGACGAATATCCAAATCCAGTAGTTTAAGCTCCCATAGAGGAAAAAGGGACATGTGGGAGGAGGTCATTTAATACTGTGACATTTCGCTCAGAAGCCTACAATTGACTGCAGGCTAGTGTTGTGGCATCCAGTAATCAATTTCATAATAGTGTCATGACATTTAGTGAAAAGCTACTACTAGGCATGATGACTCCTCCATCACCGGTGAAGTAAATGAAGAAGGTGTTGTCTCCTCAATATGTTACAATGATAGAGGGATCATCCTAAGCATAGCAATAATATCACACATATTCTTGAATACTACATAATTATTATGGGCTTGCAGATTTGGGGATTGGCATAAGTACCAGTGCAACAATACTACAGAGAGTTGAAGGAAAATCAAGCGTTCTTACATGACACAACATGTCACTTCGACTTCACCTCTAGTGTTGCAGATCAACTTTCATTCAAATTCTTGAGGCACCTGACTGCTATACAATAAGTATTTTCTTCCCCTCCTCCTAGAAGCATATATAGTGACATGCCTTCCCCTCCTCCAAGGCCCATATATAGTGATATGAATTCCCATTCTTGATGAATGGGAAGGTGATGTAGATCTCGACGTAGTTCTTCTTATTTCACATTTTAATACATATATCGATAACTAGGAAGTAATTTTAATATTTCAAAGAAATATTAATCCAAGGAAGATTGCTTCCTAAAGGCCCTAATTTATCCCTTTTTTTCTGTTATTTTTTTTATTTGATTGAAGAATGTGTGTGTGTATTTCATAAAGAGCATGTGTAAACACAAGAAACATTTCTTAAGAAAAGTGATAATTCATACATGGCATCATGAGTGCCTTGGAGAACAACAAATTGGTAGGGGTAGGGAAGAAGTGGGAACTTCAACTTTGATCTTCAAAGATTAGCAACATGAGTGTCTTGGAGAACAATATATCACTAGGAGCAGGGAAGAAGTGAGAAAATTCAACTTTGAGATTCCAATATTATGTCGTAGAGGTAGTGAAAACCAATATCTCAGGCTTGCGCACAATTAAGGTAGTGAAAACCTATCTATGAGCCCTCTTGATGGTGTGTAGATGGATTTGCAGATGAATTTGCATTTTTTTGAGATGCAGGAGGAGAATAAAAGTGTACTTTAGAGCATGCTATTTGAGACCAATGTATTAAGGGTGAATCATGGTGGCAATTTAAAATTAAAACATCATTGCTTCGATTGCATACACTGCATATAATCCCTCAACTGCACTGCATAATTTTCAGAATTTCGATTTCCTCAACTACACATAAGCCCTCCACTGCAGTGCATAAATGTCAGAAGCCCTCCACTGCGGAAACCGTTATCCACCATCCACTAAGAAAATGATTGCTTAGTGAAGGTGGATCTGTACCCAAGTACTTGGTCTATTTCACACGCATGACATTCTATTTTATCATAATTCCTGAGTGTTAATTCTAGCATTTCATCTATGACAGTTCCAACGTCCCATCTATAAACTTGTGAAGTTGTTATCCACTCAACCTGGAGTTGTTTTTCTATAAAATTCGTTTCTACTAAATTTCAAATTTAGTTTGGAATTTGAATTTCAAATTTGATGGGTGTGCTTCATTCAAAATCTTTTTTATTTTGAAATCAAAGTAGGAAATATGATTATTGGGATTTTAAGTCATGTAAGAGCTTTCTTCCATCGCTCATCACCTGACTCCTGTTGTCATTTTGTGATATCCATTGCATGATGTAAGCCTCAGAGATCGGTTATGCAGATTGCTTTGTTTATAAGGGATTTTTCTTAATTCTTTCTAAAATTGACATCTGATATGAGAAGGAATAGAATCTGTCTACGTTTTTCTTCAATGGAGTGAAACATATGTAAAAATTGTTGCAATTTCTCCTTCATGCAATTGAACATATGTAGAAATTGTTGAATAAAATTCTAGCTGAATATATGTAGAAAGTGTTTCCATTTCTCTTTCATGCAAGCATCCATAGTCAATTTGTAATGCATGACAAAAATAATCTGACATGTTGAACATGTATCTCAGTTGTTTAACCTTTATTGATGAAGAAATGTATCTATTGTTTTCCGTGTTTTTATGAAAGACTAAAAAATATGATCGGTTGATCCTTCTTCAATTCAACATAAATGTCTATGTACCTTCGGTTTCATGAGCTAAGTCAACATTTGTCTATGATTTTTGTTTTTGGAATTTACATCTTCATTAAGATTTTATATAATACCAAAAATATCAAGATAATTTTTTTTTACCATTAATTGGGCCAATAGCTCAATGCTAGATCCAAAATAAATGAAATAGAAAATTTAAAGCTGGTAATAAATATATATGGGTTGAAATAGATTTACAGAGTTCCATTTTCATGATGTGCCATTATATTATGTGCAACTGGTATTCCTTTATAATGCTTGAACTTGAAGGGCAGTTTTCAAAACTTGATGATGGGTTTAGAATATCGTTGTTTTTATCCATTACAATAAAATTCATTGAAGAAAGATAAAACAATAACAAATGTTTCCTTTACATGGAGATCACCCTATGGAATTCTCTCATACTATGGTGATCAACACGATAGGTCAATTTGTTGGAGGCACAAATTTTGCATACTAGCTCATACTGACATGATTTTACCATTGGAAAGGTCTCTGAGTGTAGATCAACATCATGGGGTCTAAGCTAATTCTAAGAATGTTTACACCCACAAAAATGTCATTAAATGGCTCAAACTGGATGTGGAAGGTTTCAAACCCCAGTTTTGTAAACTTAGACCTACCGTTAAAATGGACATACAAGATGATTCCTCCAATTGTTTCCACTATTGAAGCATAGAGATAGATGGAATATAATAAAATGATCCAATTTGAATTAGCATTGCTGTTGTGAAATAGTTTTGATTTCTATAGAATGGTAGAATTTTCCCTAAGTGATACGTGTTGACATATTATACTTCGGTAATCCGTGATATGATCCCCTTTAGCAAATTTGATAAAATTACTAGCTTCCCTCTATCTAGAATTTGAGTGTTTTATAATGTTAATTAGATTCTTCTTTTCAAATGATTCTTAGATAGAAATGTACTTATCATAGGAAATATGTATGAACTAACAAATGCTTATATGTGTGTGTGTGTTATGGTTGATGATGCATATTATTTATTCAATGGTGTTTATATGATGATATGTTGATGGTTTAGTCTAACTAATAAAAGACAACATTCAAGACTCATCATTCCCTCATTTTTACATCGGCTAGTAATTGAGTGTGATGAACCTAGACACCTATGTGATTGTCTCAATTATGATGAGTACTAATATGTCTTAATAAATAAAAAAATAGTGTCTAAAGAGTGTGGTATGTTTAACGTGTCAAAAAGTGAGATTCCCATGGCCATTTTATAAAGATATATCTTTGATAGTCTATTTTTATTGTAGTTCTTGTTTAATGTTATAGAATGGATTTAAAAAAAAAAAAATTGTAGATTTTTAAAAATGAAATGCAAGTATTTAGGAATCTAAATATACATGGTTGTCAAAAGATTATCAATATTTAAGTAAACAAAATATAAAAGAGTCCCTAGATGGGGTGTTTGCCTTCATAGTGTTGATATTTTGATGTAACTACGAAAGATACTATTTTGTATTTGTATTGGAAAAATCTCAAGAAGGTTATTGTAATGTTATTGTATAATTCGACTAAAAATAAATTATTATTTTATTTTTATCTTTATTGTAAAAGTAAAAAAGTCCCCTCTTAGACTTATGAATTTTCGGTAGTCAATTATGTGTATAAAAAGAGGTTGAGTTCCTCTCATTTTTACATACACACAACTCGTATTTTGTTGTGTATTTGAAGCATATCAAATAAGTTCTAGCACCAGAGGTCTTGGTTTTTTTTTCTTTGGTATCTTCTTGTTGGTCTATTTGTGGAGAGATATAACATGACACTGTATTAGTTGAAGGAATCTATACTAAAGAATCATTTGTTGGGTTTTCTCCCCCATGAGGGTTTGTGTTACAATACATACATGTCACATGTCGCTGTGGGTAGTCTCTTGCAAAGTGCCCTGTTTCTGACACGTATGACAAACTACTGGTCCTCGACCTCCTCCAAATCCTCTTCATCCATAGCCTCCTCCTCTGAAACCTACTTTATTTCCTTGATTATCTCCATGCAATGTATTATACTCAGTTCCCTTATTATACTACAATTTCACATTGCTGTACTGTGGTGGTGCTCCAAATTGTTGGGCATTTTTGTACTGTGGTTCTGCTTGAAACTATTGCATGAGATTATACTTTGGTTGTTGAATGTTGTTATACTATAGTTTTTGCATACGTATCTAAAATACTTTCTTTCATCATCTCCAAAGTTTTGCAATCCTAGTCTTCATGTCCAACTGACTTACAATAATTAAAAAAATGTATGCTTCGGTATTGTTTGATATTTCTACATTAAGGGGAAATGATAGGGATCATGCCCATGTGTTTTGAAAATCTTACACCATGGTCCTCCTGAAGCTAAAGGGTTTGAAATACCCACTCCAATATATTGTGCAAATAGTGGACACTTATTCTTTTTATGGAATTTTGTCTTTCACATTGTACACAAGACATATTCTCTTTAGGTTCTTTAGATATTTCCTTAGCTCTTCCACAATTGGATCTTTTTTCTTATACTGATTTTTCTCTAGTTGTAAGGCTGCTTGCAAAGCCTGAGCCTAACTTTGGAATTTTTTCTACCTAAAAGGATACTTCAAGTGTGGTAATAGAGAGTTAACAAACAAATGTCTATGTTGCATATCAGTTATAGTGTACTTTAAATTACCTTTTATCCTCTTGAACTTCTAGTCCACCTCCTAGACCAATTCTCCTAGCATCTTCTTAATCTATATCCTTTCATTCATTAAATGATCTTCTAAGCTAGGTTTTTGAAATTCATTTATTAATTTCCTCTTCACTTATGCTATAGTTGTAGGCACTCTGGTTGGATTATTTACTGTGAGATGCATGTACCAGTCCAATGTGTTGTATCTGAATGTGATTTCCAATTGCACAACCTTTGTATCTTCATCTCTAATATTATTTGTTTCCCATATCTTCTCACACATAAGAAAATTCTTTTCTGGGTCATCTGACCCATCTCCTTGGAACTATGGTAACCTAATAGTTGGATCTTGTCCTTTCATTGTGCAGCTTGTTCTAGTACCACCTCCCTGCGGTGTAGATACCTGAATGCTAGTTACTGAACTCACACCTCTGCTTGAGTTTCCATTGGACCTACATCCTTTAAAAATTCTTCTACGACTAATCACTTGTTGGTTAACTAGTTTTTCGTCTTCAGATGTATTAGTTGCACATGGGTTTGTGGGTTCCATAATAATTTTGATTTGGAATGGAGATCCTTCTTCTACGCCACACCCATGACCTCTAGTTTTCCTCTCATATGTTTTCCACAAGATATCCTCAATTTTTCCTGTGGCGCGAAAATCCTCTACCTCTTCCTTGTCACTGTCCAATCCCTCTCGCTCAACTACTTCCCTCTTCTTACTATTCATATTATACTAGTAGGGTCATCCTTTACGTGTTACACCTATTTTCCTTATGATCTCCCTGGTCTGTTAATCATCCATCATGATGGGATCCATTGCTTCCTTATTCTATCTGCTCTCCAAATCCTTCTCCATATATTATATCTTCCTTAGTTCTTCATCCATCTACCCCATGCGTGCAAAGTGATTTAGTTTTCTGATTCCATGGTCATCATGCCTTTATCATGTAATAATATCTTGATCGATGTGTAAAGTGATGTGATGTACCTCCCTATGGGTCCCCTTAAGAAATTCTACTCTACAGAAGTACGTGACTTCACTATGTCTACTGAAAATTCAATAATAAACCCTGCAGTAATATCATCTAACCAAAAATACACTACCCATGTGAATCTTTTATTAACCCTTTTGAATCGCACAATATTTTTAGCAATCCACTCTACTAGCCTAATCCGATTAGTCATATTGGTATTCTTCAACCTTAATAACCACTTCTATAATAACTGTGGAAAGTAACAAAAATATACTTCATGCAAATTAGTAAACACATACCTCTACAGATACTGGCGTGGTGTATACCCAGAACCCTTATTATCTTTCTGCGCAAACTCTATATGTTATGCCTCCAACGATCTTTCAATCTCTTTCTTTGTAGAATTCCATGGCATGAACATCCCTTTTTACCACTGCATATTCTTCACCAAACCCCTTCCAGGCTATCCTTCTAGTTTCCATCTAGAAAAAAAACCATTTGTTCGATGTATGGGATGATTTGAGTTCTACCTTAGTTCTCCAATAAAACCCTTTTCACCATCGTTTCTTCTGGTAAAACATAAGGATACACTGTGCATAGAGTGGAGAGCGCAGTCTCACCTGAGATGGCTTATGGATGACTAAAGGACACATATGTCTGCAGTCATGATAGGGATTGGGGGCATTCTTTTTACTTCTATTCTACTTTAACCTATATTCTACCATAACATTCATCATACTACCATTTTATTCATTTAGTAACATATATTTTGCATAGTCATTCTAGTGCATGTTGTAAATAAACTCTAACAAAGGAATTCAATTATCCATTCATTCATTATATATCATAGAAAAAAAACATAACACACATAGAGACACCATTTTTGTCATGGTTCACCCCCCCAGGCTACGTCCACAAATATATTCTTCTTTATTTCTTATTCTTTAAAAGAATAGCATTGCACACATTACATCATATGGTTATGGTGAGGCTAACAAATGTCACACCAAGCTCCATAAATTGTGATATGACCCTCAATTATACTCCATAAGTCTCCAATAGCTCCTCAACTATTCAACCAAAACTGAACACACCAAGGACTCAAGACTCAAAAAGGTTCTCCAAAATAGACTCTTTGCACACGAGTTCCAAGATACCTCCTATCTACCTCTTACATCTAAAATCATGAGTATGGGTAACACTTTTGTGAGAATCGGGTCTCCAAAGACCTAGCATCATTGTTTTGGCTGAAGAAATGTCGCTAGGAATTTTTTCGGCCAAAACATTTTTCGGTTGAAAATTTGTACGTCAAATTGAACGATGCCCTGACAACGCCCTTGAAATTCGTGTACAATATTTTTCAAATGAACTTTTTTCCTATGGTAAAATTATATTTCGGACGAAATACTTTTCGACCAAAAGGTTTTTTTTAACGGATTATCTTAAAAACTAGGTTTCGTCTGAAAGAATATTTCGGCCAAAAACCTGAAAATGGGACTGTTTGCAGGAAACTACAAATTCTCTCAATCTTACTTTATCTTTGGAGGTAGCAGACTCCCACAAATACTGAGAATTTAGTTTTAGAATTGATACCAACATTTTTTAAATGGAATCTACTTTCATTGGATATAATTTGTTTTCATTTTCATTGTTTTTATCTAATTTTATTTAATTTTATAAAAAAATCATTGCATAGTATTTTTAAGTGAGATTATGATTCAGTGAAATGAAAAATCCATATCTCTAAAAATACACAGTGGAAAATTTATATTCAAAATCCTTAAAGTGTTCTCTTCAAAATTGTGTTTTTAGATTTTAATTTTAAGTAAAACTTAAGATAGATACATGGTGGGGGAAAAGATGCATTTAAAATCTGTAACATTTTCAGATTGGTCAGCTTCAAAAAATTCTAGAAATTATAATATTCAACTGTTAGATTCAAAACTACAATCATAAAAAAATTGAGTCTTTGTAGATTGTTGTGGTATATTTAATTTGTCAAAAAGAAGCCTTTAATACTGGATACATTGTTGGGGGAAAAATAATTAATGATATTTCCCTTCATTTTTAAGGAACATACTGTCAAACAATTTCCAAATTGACATATCAAATCTCAATTAAAAAAAAATTGAAAATAGTTAATAGAAATCTAACAAAATTCTTCCCAAGTTTTTTTTTTTATAGTAAAGTAAAATTCTAAATAAAAATAATAATTTTCTTTACGAGAAGTTGAAGAACATGTTAAAAGAAAAAGAATCTCATAAAAGAAGAAAAAGTGTTACCCATATTCATGATTTTACCCATGTTGTATCCATTATTTATACTATAAAATGGGTAAAACCCCTTACATTATGACTCAAAAACCATAATTCTAAGTGGAATCCACTTGTCCACTCTCTAACATCCTTCCACGTGGTTGGTCTTTGATCCAAACGTTCCTTGCATTGATCTTCCTTCCTTCCTAGCGTTGCTTCCTTTTCCCTTCTTTTGCACTTGTCTTGCTTCTTTTCCGGTGCGTGCTACTTCCTTTGGTCCATTCTGCCTGGCTTACTGCGTTGAACTACCAAAATTGCTTGCTCCAACAATTACCTTGTACTTTGAGTGATAAAGTAAGATTTTAAAAGTCAACATTTAAGGGTTGATTTTATGATTTTGTTTAAAGTAATGATGAGTTCTTTTACCACTTTATAAAAATGTGTCATTTTCATACCCCAATTTTAGAATGGGTGCTATCGGTAGGAGTACTTTTCAATTTGATGGTTGATTTTGAGGTTTTGGTTTTAATGGTACCAGCTGCTAAAAATATGATTTTAGATTATCTAAAATTTTAACATTTTCAAAATAAAAAAAGTATCTAATGTCATTTTTTTAGGTGTTGATTTTAATGCTTTTCGGAGCTACTCTCTGTGTTTTGAAGACCATGTTTGAAAAATGTTGTATTGTTTACCTCGTTTAAAAACATGGTGCTACCGATACCACCACCTTTTGATTTGGGGGTTGATTTTCATGTTTTTTATGCAAAAAAATGTTTTTTTAGGGCCATGGTTCTCGTTTTGAGGTCACAGTTCTCGTTAAGTCTTACCTTTGTTGAATATTCTAGTTTGGAACCCAAGTGTTCCCAAGGCCAACACATCGAAAATAACATCATCCATAAGTCATGATAAAGGAATGTCTTCCCAAGGGAATATACCCACATGTATAATCCATGATCTCAACCTACAACAATGTGTGATCAAAGGAACTTTGATCGCCCTTCGCAACCCGCAAGTGTAGAATCCTCACTCAAATAGTCCATATAAATATTGTTCCTCTAACTCATCAAGTATATATAAAATTCCACACAACCCTTTGGTACATCCAAATTGAATCCATAGGTTATACATCCTATTTGTTATTATAGGTTATACATCCTATTTGTTATTAGGAGTTCCCGATCTGTCTAAAGTTGTCTAGGAAAACTCAAAATGTGCACGTTATGACTTGTCTCCTACCAAGGTGACTTGGTCAAATAAGTTACCCATTGATGCTAGTGCGATGGAGGTACTCCACACCTCTCGAGGAGAGGGTATTACATAAGACTTTTCATGGATACATAATAATAATATATTTATTGTTTACTCTCCATTATCCATATTCATAATTTGCTTGCATGATTGTGTTACCCAATGCTTGGAAACCATAGATCACAATTCAAATGGAAAACTATGATATTGATAACTAAATGTACATGGGATCAAATTTATTGGTAGTGTAAAATCCCAACTAGAGTATCCCATGTTCCCATTCAAGTGTGAAAGGATCGTGAACTCCTAGTTTTTGTGAATCTCATGAAAGAGTGTAGTCTCTGTGATAACATTCCATCATTTTTTAATCTTTCTAAACATCACTTTATATTAATTTAATTCAGACAAGTAATACACTGAAGGAACAATCTAAAATATAGGTAATGGAGGAAAAATATAAATACAATTAAATACTCGATGATTTGGAATGATATTGAATTATTGATTGCATGTGTATTCATATGAACATTGAATATTATTAAAAGAATATTATTAGTTTAGACGGTAATATTTTCTTATTCGGGTTTAATTTATCTAAAGAATGTCATAAGTTTAATGTGATAAAAAAGTGAGATCGTTATTTTCATTTAAGTCATGGTCTGTATTAGTCCCTTTCGAAGGACAATGTACTATTGGGATGATTTCATGGTTGACCTTGCATAAGTGAATATTTGACTATAATTTTTTTTCTGTTTCCTAATTTTTTACATTAGGAAAGTAAGTTTTTAAGGTGGAGATATTTGAAGTCTTATTGTGGAGTGGCCACTGAAAAAAAATATCCTTTACATATCTTTAATTTAATACCACATATATCCATTGTTGGTGTTGCTAGTTTAACCTTTTTTCTTCAAGTTCAACCTTCTTTGCATGGACATCTAGCCTCGCACTTTAAATTTCTTTGCCAATGTTTAAATTTATCTGCCAGGTTAACCCCAACAATTGCAATAATGGTGAAAATATGTTAAACTTGACTTGAAAACACATATATTATCTTATCTATATTAATATTTTCATAAACATGTATGACCATTAAAGTGGTATGAGAAATAATTATAAATCTTGCAAAATCTCCAAATCTTTACAAATCCGCTTGATATAATCTTTAAATTATTCAATGGAATTACTATATCTAATAACTATTTTCATCTCTAACTTGAAACAACATATTTCAACTACAAACTCTAACCAGCTTACTACCTCGTTAATCACTTCCTTTGTAAACTCTAACCACAATTGCAAGACAACATTGTTTAAGTTGGATAGTGCTTACATATTTCAAAAACTATACAATGTCCCTCATAAATTGTTCTCTAACATATAGTAAATCATAACTCAGCAATGTATCATAAATTGTTCTCATGAAACCAACTAGTTATCTAAGATGTAATAACCATGTCCCCAAGTCTAGTGAATACTTAATAACTATTTCTACAACTATAACTATAGATTTTTGTTACAAGGTTGTTCAAAAACAAATATAGTGTAACTAGAAATTTTTGAGTAGGTATATACTCCTATAATTTGTTTGTGATCTTAAAAATTCTTACAAAGTGTACTATGAAGTGAATAAAATTCCAAATTTCAAGTAAAAAACAAAATTCATGTCTGTAACATCCCGCTCTTGCATGCACTGAGCAAACTTATCTTTGAGGACACTTGGTTGCAAGTGATCTGGATTATTATGCTATTGGCCATCGATTATGATTATGAGGCATTATGGATGTGATTATATGTTATTTTTTGTATTGACATAGATATGTGCTATTGACTGGGTTCTTATGAGTGTGTAGTAATTTGGACCTCGAGGATGCAGAGGCATTGATGAAACCCCTTAGACTGTGGATCGAGTTAGGGAGTGGACTATTGTGGTTTGAATTTTGTTAATATGACATATGCACATATGATTAGATGTTATGATGATTGATTTTATTTATGACTTGATTTGTTGATGATGAAGGTTGATGATAGCTTGCCAACCAGACTCACATGTGTAGTAGATGGGTCACACACGACAACCAGAGACAGTGATGGATAGGTGTGGACAATAACCCTACCATAGCCTACTAGCACTCCCACCGTGGCTCGAACTATAGGTTAACGATTACCTAGTTCGAGAAGACCCACTATGTCATGAGGGAAAATTGAGATAGTCGTTCACAATGATTCTAAGGGGCATGCAATAAGGAAGGGGCCTTATTCCTTAGAGGCCCTTAGTTTCCCACAATATCACCTGGCGGAGTATTGACTCAAGGGTTTTTTATGCCTACCAAGTCAGTCAAGAGGCGAGTGGCAACCTTGGAGAACGTAGTGCGCTCTGAAGGGCACGTCACGCAAGGGAAACAAAATGAGGTGAGTGGCACCATTGGAGCACGTAGTGCATCCTGAAGGGAATGTTGCGTAAGGGAAACGACATGAGGCGAGTGGCACCCTTGGAGCACGTAGTGCATCCTGAAGGGCACGTCACGCAAGGGAAACAAAATGAGGTGAGTAGCACCCTTGGAGCACCTAGTGCATCCTGAAGGACATGTCGCCTTGTTAAATAATAAGTGAATAAACCTATATGGGATTAGAACGAACGATGTGATCATAAATCTTTAAAAACAAATTCCCTAATAAAAATGTTGCCCAGCCTCGAAAATTAAAATCTAGGTCTAAGTGATACTTGTGGTAAAACAATAGTAATAATCATCATCAAACATGTGACAAAAAGGGGGTAAGAGATTCGATTAATTCATTAAAATCAAATTATATTGATGGATTAAAATTTTAAAAGGAAATTGATTGTTTTTCTACATATGCTAATTAAAATTTATTAATTAAAAGGAAAGAGGGGTAAAAAGGTAATTTTCTACACTTGCTAATTTGAGTTTTAGATAAAAAGGGAAAAGAGGTAAACTTAAAAAGAATTAGGAAACTAAGGGAAAAAGGGGGAAACATAAAGAAAAAGGGAAACATAAGGAAAAAGCATAATGACTAACTTAGTAAGGAATCTTTCCTTTAAGAACTTTCTAAATTGAATTCAACTAGGAATTTAGTAAGGGTCTAAGTCATTAAAATGTGTAAGGGAATATGGGGACACCTAGGAGTGATTCTAGGAATGATTTTAGGTGGGTGAGGGAAATAGGAGTAAATAATTAATTAATGAAATTAATTTATGGTGCAAGTAAGGGGATGGGTGACATCTGTACGGAGGAGGATTTTTCTGAATTAAATTATCAAAAAATAAATTTAATGGAAAATTGGGAAAGAAATCACTAAGAAACTCTATGTAAAGGATGGAGGAGGAGGAGTATGGATCTCTTCCCAGATGCGTAATGTTATGTTGTAGAATTTTTTTCTTGACTAACCTATCTTGTGGGAGTTGGGATACCTAGCTTGGGTAATGAGTGGTAGCTCGACCTTGCGAGGCAAGCTGGTTGCTAGTTGTTCTTTGGTTTAGAGTGCATGGACCCTTTGTGGCTTGGGGGGCTAAGGGGGAAGAAGAGTACCCCTAGCATTGGTTGGGAGTTACCGGTGAAGTCACATCAGTCGACAAGCGGGAGCTAGATGGAGCACGTGGGACAATGACTCGGATTTGTCACCTTGGGCTATGATACACATGCTTTTATTTTGAATGGTAGATTAATATTGATCTTTCTCTTTAATTTATGTACCTAATTGTGTAAATAAAAGTGTTTACTCAACATTTTTAATCGAGAACTTAAATTCATCATAGCTTTACACTCTCTGCTTGAATTGATTTCCTTAGAACCCGATCCCTGGTTGCTATGACTATTTTGTTTGTTTTAATGATTATTATGAAGAAATTATGTTTTCTTTTTCATTCTCATCCCTAGATCATCAGTCCACACCTCAGTAGTAGGCCAGGAGCCGAATCGACGGTTGTCACTTCGGTGTTAATAGACATACAGATTCTAATGCCCTACTTTTCTGTGTGTGGATGATGATTGAAGGATGTCTTTGCCAAGCTATCTACCCCCATAAATTGTTCCTGGTTGATGGATAGTCATGCCCCTTCTTGTGATTGAGTAATCCCGCTATTGTGTATCATTCCTCCCTATGAACCACTTAATACCCTCTATGTTTTTATTTAACACTGTGTTTTATTACTTTCCTTTGCTCTGTGATTGTAATCCATTTGGCCTGTGATTTTTTCTCTGCAATTTATTGCATTTCATTGATGAATTTACCCTTTAGTTATTACATTCATCAGACTGTGATTTATTACTTCATGGAATGCGATTTTTCCCTTTTTATTGGCTGTGATTTTCTTGATAAACTCAAAACCATTCTTATGTTAAGGCAATTTATGATACATTGACAACGATTTTGATACTGCTATTTATTTAAAATAGTGTTATGGTTATATCTAGTTAAAAGATAGTCATAGCAAATGATATGCATAGTTTTATGCCCAAAGATATTTAGTTATCGTTACTTATTTAATCTATGTGCAGGGATATAGTTCTGTAATATGGATTTATTGTTATTTCTTAATGTACACAGAGAGTTATAAAGTGTTCTTGTTATTCTACACAGTGATATATTCACTAATATAGGGTTATTATTATTCTCGTTAAAAGACAAGAATATTGAACAATAGGCATAGTTTTTACACCCAACAGTATCTAGTGATATTATTATTTCTTAATATATGACACCGTGATCACCTTGAGGATATCCCATCGATTTCACTAGTTCCATTGACTGCAAACTTACCTGACTTTATTTTCTTGAGTGCAAATTTCAATGATTTTTTTTTTAATTTCTATCTGTGACTATGACTTTACATGTTCCAATGACAACGAACTGACATTACCTTACCCTATTGTGAGTGCAAATTCCAATGAAGTTTTAATATAATTTTGGATTGTGTATTTCTATGTAATGGCTACATTTTCACTTGTTTACTGGATGCATTTTTCTGGGGTAACGATTGCATTTCTACAGGTGTAATGGCACTGTTTTTGCAGGTGAACGTCAATGTTTTTGGTGGGTGAATGATAGAGGGGAGTTATGGGTTAGCTAGCATTGATTATGTTTTGTTTGACTACATTTTCACCCATTTTTATTGATAGACAACTTTTGATATAAATCGCAACAACCTTTTGGATTAAGAAGAAACTATTTTATTGCTAGATAGCGCCATATAGATGGCAACAATTTATACATTTAATGGCACAAGGATATCATAATTCTCCCATCACTGTCATGTTTTCACCCAACAATTACCTTACTTCTCCACCACAGTCAGTCCAGGAAGGTGATCGTGCACTTGGAGATTCGAACCTCTTGCCGCGTAACCTTTTTTTTCCTTTTGATAAAACTTGTCATAAACTTCTACACGTTATGACATGACAACTGCCATACATAATCCATATTTTTATGCAATATTAATGTTGGGTTAAATTGGTTTAGTGAAGTTCCATTCATTAAAACACCTTGGTATTCTTCTCAACATATTAATTACCATTTAGAAAAACACTTCTTACAACATCCTTCAGAATAGGGTCGAGGCAAAGCTCCCCTATCTCACGATGTTCAAATTTCTTAAGTATTGTCTTCATCTTTAGGAATTAATCCTAGGAGTAGTCCTTCGAATAAGTATTCACTAGCCTTTAATTTACCATGTATATATATTCACACTATGTATCTACTGCGATGTATATTTGCACTATATATTTACATGATATATTCACACTTTGCGTTGCATGTTTACTGGTGATATATTATTTTATATTACACTCTGCTGTATAAATTTACCTATACACATGTTTACACTATTTCCAATGTGTCATAGATCATTTCTGCCTAATATATTCAAATGACAACCTTATAATCTATTCAACTTAGTGATATCATGTATTTAATTTACAACATTCTCACCTATATTTACTACACAATAAATCCAATTATAGACAACAAACTTATTTAGATACCACAACATTTCTGGTTAAAGAGAGGTTTCTTTTGTTACAGAAAAAAAACACATATCTATCTATCTATCTATCTATCTATCTATCTATATATATATATATATATATATATATATATATATATATATAGTGATTTCCTCCTTAGGAAATTAATTATCTAGTCTTGGGATTTGGAGGATAGACGCAACAAACTTTTGTTTTAATGAAAATTAATTAATGTGTACAGACTAATTTTGTTGCGAAAGAAATTTGTTGTGTTGTATGAATGTATTAGTTGTCTTGTTTACCTGTTGGTTGGGTGCTCGAGTCCATCGCCTGGTGTTTGACAGCTAACTCGGTCTCTTAGCGCATTGAAGTTTTCTTGGGTTGAGGGTCTAGTTAGGTTGTGGCACCATGGTTGTTGTCATGCCTAACACTTGCTGACAACATGATTCATGATGAGGAGATCATCGCGCGCCCTGATGGATATAGGAGAATGATAACTTGGTCGGAGTTTGCACTTCCCATTGTGGGTGTTTTTTGTTGTGGTTTTTGTTGGCGTTGAGGTTGTAAAGCCTTCATGTGTTTGGTCTGGCGAGCCATAGAGGTTCTAGTTATTGGTTGTCAAGGCCATTGTGTCAGGATTGTGGTATCGTCCTTAGCATGTCGACATGGTCATGTTTGTGTCAAGCGGGTAGTCATTTCTATATTTTGATTTACACATTTTTCACCCAGTTGATCGTTGTGTAGTGTGTTGATTCGTTGTTTTCTGTTGCCTGATCTGAGCGAGTTGATTCTTCATCAGGTTGTGTGGTCAACTATTTTTGTCATTACCTTTTTTCCTAAAATCAAAAAAAAAAAATTCACTTTTGCTACGCTTGTAGTTGTGACGGCTGGGTTCCTTACATATGGAATGAGAGTCTGTTCGACCCATGACTTGGGATCACTACGGATTTCATTGATGTGATATTTGATTATAATGTTGTTAACTAAGTTGACTTGTATTCATGCAATTAATCATGGTTAGAGTATGTCGCGGAGGCAGATGACAGGGTGCTAGGGGAGGAGACGCGACGCCTCCAGTTGAATCCATGCCTGAGGGGTCTAACCCCCAGGGAGATGAACAGGTTGTCGGGTAGGAAAAGATAGTGGTGGGTGATTTGGTTGGGCTGATGAGGTATTTTCAATAGATGTCAGAGGCACTGATCAACCATTTGGATAGAGATGAGGCCAGGGCGTTGTCACCCCCTAAGGGTCCACTGCACGCTTTGGTTAGTAGTGGTAGCATTCACCGCGAACTCGATAAGGTCAAATTTCTCGAGTTCTTTGGTTCCCTAGACGTCGTCGTCACCTAGGCATCGTTAGAGAATATAGAGATGTTCTTTTCACTTTGCGACTATAGCTCCAACTTGAAGGTCTACATGGAGGTCTTTCAACTAAAGGGGATCACTCTTCTATAGTGGAAGACACTCTTCCCATAATTGAACATGGTCGTTGAAGACGTGTCATGGGAACTGCTCAAGCAATGGTTCTGAGAGAGGTACCTATCATAGGAATTCATTGAGCGTTATCTCAACGAGTTCAACACCTTGAGACTGGGCGGTCGTACAATGCCCGAGTACGAGGCCCATTTTATGTAATTGCTTCGATATGCTTTGCATCTTAATACGGAGAAACTTAAGGTTGACAGGTTCTTGTTCGGTCTTAATGTCAACATATGTGCAAAGGTTAGGATTTTGATGTCTCTGAACTTGCATGAAGTTGTCCAGAAGGCCCTCATAGTAGAGGAGGAGCTTATCAGCAGGGGTCAGAGCAGAACTCCAACGAGACTAGCAGGGAAGGTGTCATCTTGTGTGGAGCGAAATTAGACATCAACTAGACAAATGCCAAGGTATCGTGGCTTCCATAGAGGGTCCACTTTCACTACACCTCGAAGACCAGTGCCTCAGTAGTGAAATCCTTACCGGGGACCACAAAATCAACAGCAACATCAACCACAATAACAATAGTTTAGGCCTTTTCAGCAGAACAGACCAGGATTCTAGGCCGGTGGGCTGTCAGCTTCTACTTTGGGTACTAGGAGTACTGGATCGAAGAATGGTTGTTGTAGTTGTGGGGAGCCACACTACCAGTGTGAATGCCAAGTGGAGAGGACTTGAGCATCTGGATCAGTCGGACACACTACCGTGGGAAATTTTGGCAAGGCCCATTGGATTCATGCATCAGTGAACAACTGCCAAGCAGAGCACCAGTCCATTGTGCTCGATATTTTAGGTATCATCGTTGATGAGAACCTTATTATTTTGATAGATGTCGGTGCTACCGAGAGTTTCTTTTCTGGTGCAACACTAAAAAGGATTAAGGTAAAGGCAATCGAATAGGGTGAGTTTAGCTTTGTAGAGATGGCTTCAGGAGACAAATAGAAGGTTGGAGGAAAGGTTATGGGTTGTACCCTTAACTTGGGAGAGTTTGTCACCAGGTCCAACCTAAACGTCACGATCTTAGGATCTTATGACATCGTGATCAGTATGGACTGGTTGGAATTGCATGAGGAAATACTCAACTGTAAGAAAAAATAGTTGATCTTGGTTGATAATGAGGGACATAGATGCATAATTGTGGGACAGAACTAGGGAGTTTCCCTGAGGTTCATCTCTTCCTTGCAGCTACAAAACAACATGCACAAGGGATGTAAACTTTATGTCATCCTTGCGTTAAATGAAAAGGGAGTAGCGGAAAGTCTAGAACACCTTCCTATGGTGAGAGAGTTTGCAAACATCTTCCCATAGGAGTTACCTAGGATGCCACTAGAGAGGTAATTGGATTTTACCATAGACCTAAAACTGGGAATTGAACAAATAACAAGAATTCCATATCGGATGTCAACCCTAGAGTTAAAAGGATTTGAGAATGTAATTGAAGGCGTTGCTGGACCTAGGACTTATGCATCCAAGTGTGTCACTGTGGGGTGCGCTTGTTATTTTGATATGGAAGAAGCATGGGTCATGAAGAATCTGCATTGACTACCATCAATTGAACAAGGAAACGATCAAGAATCAATATATGTTGCCAAGGATTGATGATTTGTTCTATCATATTAAGGGTGTGACAATTTTTTCAAAGATCGATTTGGGATCAAGGTATCACCAGTTACAGATCAAGGAGGATGACATCCCTAATATCTCTTTTAAGATGAGTTTTGGACATTATGAGTTTAGTTTTTTACCGTTTGGACTGACAAACGCCCCAGGGGTATTTATGAGTTTAATGAATGGGGTGTTTCGTGAGTACTTTGAAAATTTTGTCCAAGTAATCATTGATGATATTTTGATTTAATCTCGGATGATGGATGAGCATCATGATCACTCGTTCTTGGTACTTCAGTGTCTGCGAGAACACAGATTGTATGGGAAATTGTCCAAATGCTCGTTTTATCGATCGAAGATTCACTACTTAGGGCATGTCATCTTTGGCGAAGGTATCATTGTGGGTCCAGCAAAGGTAGAGGCTATTATCAAATGGCATGCACCGATGAATGTCCCAAAAGTTCATAGCTTCATGGGTTTAGCAGGATACTATCGACAGTTCATTGACAGATTTTTGAAGATAGCAAATCTTGTCATGGAATTGCAGAAGAAGAACAAGAGTTTTGTTTGGACCTAGAAATGCACGGAGCCATTTCGGAGGCTCGAGGAGATATTGAGAGAAACAATGATACTAAAAGTCTCTAACATGGACACGGACTTCTTGGTATGCACTAATGCATCCAAGGAAGTCTTAGGCGGAGTCTTGATGCAACACGATCGAGTGATCAATTACATCTCGAGGAAATTAAGAAGGCATCAAGAGAACTATGTGACACATGATTTGGAGTTGTTAGCCATTGTTTATTCCTTGCGATTTTGGAGACACTACCTTATTGGATGAATATTTGAACTAAAAATGGACCAGTGTGGACTACAACACATCTTTACGCAAAGCGACCTGAACGCATGACAACAACGTTGGTCGAAATTTCTTAGCGAGTACGATTTTGACATTACTTACATAAAATGAATAGTGAACTGAGTGGAAGATGCGTTGAGTCGGAGACCATGGATATTTTTGGTGTTTCCTCTTCAGACGAATCTACGTGAAAATATTCTAACTTGATAGTACGACGATGACTGGTACAAAGAAGTTAAGTATTTTATCGGACAAAACACAACGATGGTACCAAGATTTGAAGGATTTACGTGGGGCAATGATGGACTACTAAGATTTAAAAATCAAATTTATGTACCAGTGAATGACGAGTTGTGGAGTTTGATCCTAAACAAGGCTCATAGAGTAGTGTACATGGCTCACCCGCGAGTCACGAAGATGAGGGAAGAACTTAAAACCCTTATTCTTATGGAAAGGAATGAAGGCAGACATAGTCAACTACCTGGCCAAATGTCTAGGATGTCAGTAGGTGAAGGATGAACATAGACATCGAGCAGGATTACTATAGCCACATGTTATTCTGGAATAAAAATGGGAGGTCATTTCGATGAATTTCATTGTTGGATTGCCATTGACATCAAGGCGACATGACTCTATTTTTTTGATAGTTGAGACTCTGATGAAGAGTGCTCATTTTATTGCTGTGCATATGACATATCAGGAACCTGACATAGCTAGAGTTTTCATCAGTGAGATTGTGAGGTTGCATGGTGTGCCTAAGAGGATTATATCTGGTTGAGGATCGATTTTTACTGGATGATTTTGGACTAGTTTCTAAGAGGCCTTGGGAACCCAACTTAACTTTAGAAATGTCTATCACGTGGAGATACATGGGAAGAACGAACGAATAAACCATGTCTTGGAGGATATGTTGTGTATGTATGTGATGGACCAATAAAATCATTGGGAGGAATTCTTTCCACTGGTAGAATTCACATATAACAACAGTTACCAAAGCACCATTAAGATGAGGCCTTTTGAGTTTCTTTATGTGTGACCGTGTCAGACTCCTTTGAGTTGGGATTGGATTGAGGATAGGGTCCTGGTGGCACTAGAAACGATCCAAGAATGGAATATCAAATGCAAACAATAAGACAAACAATCAAAGAAACACACGATCGACAGACATGTTATGCCGATGCGCGTCGTGTCGATCGTAGTTACGAAGTTGGAGATCAAATCTTATTATGGATAAAACTTCATAAGAGTTTGATCAAGTTTGGAAAGGGAGATAAACTCTTTCCTAGGTTCATGGGACCCTTCGATATTGTGGAAAGGAAGGGGTCTGTGGCCTATCGACTAGCCTTGCCTCATTTTTTGAGGTGTATGCACGATGTCTTTCACATGTCTGTTTGAGACATTATATTAGTGATCCTACACATGTTATTGACATGAGTTCCTTGTAGGTATCGGACGAGGGGGCATTCACAGTTGAGCCGGTCCACATCCTAGATCATCGTATTCGACAGCTACGACGTTAAACAATAGATCATGTCAAGATACAGTGGGACAACTATAGTCCACACTGGACGATGTGGGAGGACGCATATGATATGCACCAGCAGTTTCCATTTTTATTTGATTGATAGACTTAAGATACTGTGATACACATTATTTCGACACTTATATATCGTGAAACATTAGGACGGAGTTTAGACCAAGAGGGGGTATATGTAACATCCTTCTCTTGCACACACTAAGAGAACTTATTCTTTAAGGACACTTGCTTGCAAGTGATATGGATTATTATGCTATTGGTCATTGATTATGATTATGAGGCATTATGGATGTGATTATATGTTATTTTGTGTATTTACATAAATAGGTGCTATTAAATGGGCTCTACTGAGTGTGTAGTACTTTGGACCTCGAGGATGCAGAGGCATCGATGAAACTCCTTGGACTCTAGATTGAGTTAGGGAGTGGAATTTTGGGGTTTGATTGTTGTTGATATGACATATGCACATATGATTAGATGTTATGATGATTGATTTTATTTCTGACATGATTCGTTGATGATGCAGGTTGACAATATCTTGTCAACCAGACTCACATGTGGAGTAGAGGGGTCATGCATGACAACCAAAGATGTTGAGGGGGAGGTGTGGACAACATCCCTTCCAAAGCCTACTAACACTCTCTTCGTGGCTCGAACTATAGGTTAATGATTACCTACTTCCAGAAGACCCACGATGTTGTGAGGGAATATTGCGACAGTCACTCACGATGATTCTAAGGAGCACACAATAAGGTAGGGGCCTTAATTATTAGATTCCCTTAGTCCCCCACAATATCACCTAGTAGATTATTGACTTCAGGGGTTTTTGATGTCTACCAAATCAGTTAAGAGGGTAGTGACACCCTTGGAGAACGTAGTGCATCTTGAAGGGCAAGTCATGCAAGGGAAACTGAATGAGGTGAGTGGCATCCTTGGAGCATTTAGTGTGTCCTAAAGGGTATGTCACACAAGGGAAACTAAATGAGGCGAGTGGCACCCTTGGAGCATGTAGTGCGTCCTGAAGGGCATGTCGTGCAAGGGAAACGAAATGAGGCAAGTGGAACTGTTGGATCACCTAGTGCGTCTAGAAGGGCATGTCTCGTTGTTAAGTAATAAGTGAATAAACCTAGATGGCCTTAGAATGAATGATATGCTAAGAAAGATTTAAAAACAAATTCCCTAATAAAAATGTTGCCTAGCCTCGAAAATTAAAATCTAGGTCTAAGTGATACTTGTGGTCAAAAAACAATAATAATCATCATTAATCATGTGAAAAAAAGGGGGTAAGAAATTCGATTAATTTATTAAAATCAAATTATCTTGAGGGATAAAATTTTTAAAAGGGAATTGATTGTTTTTCTACATATGATAATTAAAATTTATTAATTAAAAGGAAAGAGGGGTAAAAGAGTAATTTTCTACACTTGCTAATTTGAGTTTTAGATAAAAAGGGAAAAGAGGGAAACTTAAAAAGAATTAGGAAACTAAGGGAAAAAGGGGGAAACATAAAGAAAAAGGAAAACATAAGGAAAATGCAGGATGACTAACTTAGTAAGGAATCTTGCCTTTAAGAACTTTCTAAATTGAGCTCAACTAGGAATTTAGTAAGGGTGTAAGTCATTAAAATGCGTAAGGGAATATGAGGACACCTAGGAGCGATTCTAGGGATGCTTTTAGGTGGGTGAGGTAAATAGGAGTAAATAATTAATTAATGAAATTAATTTATTGTGCAACTAAGTGGATGGGTGACATGTGTACGGGGGAGGAGTTTTCTGAATTAATTTATCGAAAAATAAACTAAATGGGGAATTGGGAAAGAAATCACTTAGAAACTGTAATGACCTTTTTTTATTAATATGAATAATTTCATATATAATCCTAGACATTAGCTAATTATAGTTAATTATTATATAACATTAATTAATTATATGTTGTTAATTAATTATTTTTTTACTATGATTAGCTTAAGTATGATTAACTCTTTGATTAAGAGTTAATGAATGATTAATTAGTAAGTGAGTCATTAGTTAATTAATTATTAAATTAATGGTTAGTGATTAATTGATTATTAATTAGAGTAATTGATTAATTGTGTATTAAAATGGGGAAAATAAAATATGAGGTTAAATGGGTTACGTATCCCATAAGGGATAACGTAACCCATACATAAAATAAGCATTAAGTAAAGGATAAGCCCATTTAATAGAAATAAATGTATGGATAAGGTTTGGTGGGGAGTGAAGGTTCGGGGCGGTGAAGGAGGCATAAGGGGAAGGGGGAGGATTCATTCATGGAGTTTACGGGAGGAGATTTTTGGGAGCTTGGAGACTGATTTAGAACAGTGGGATTTACAGTGCACACCGGGGCTGAGGGGTTTTGGGCTCGGAGGGCTAGGACGTCCGTAGATGTCCTAGGGCCAGGCATACTGGTAGGTAGGGTGGTTGGTTTTGGGGTGTTCAAGCGAAGGTTCAAGCAAAGATTCAAGCTGTTGCAGATAGTAGCATCAGTTACAGGTATTTAAACTCAAAATTGTGAAGTGTTTACTTAAATTTAACTTGTATGCAAATGGTTATGTAAAAATGGTATATTATTTATCAAAAAAATGGGAGCGTATATGCTAGATTAAATGAAAGTTTAGTAAATTTCAAATTACTGTTCCATTTTATTTTCTGGTAGTTTAATTGAAATCCCGGTCACTACAGAAACTCTATATAAGGGATGGAGCAGGAGGAGTATGGATCTCTTCCTGGATACGTAACGTTGCGTTGTAGAATTTTTGTCTTGACTGACTTATCTTGTGGGAGCTAGGATACCCAGCTTGAGTAACGAGTGGTAGCTCAACCTTGAGAGGTGAGTTGTTTGCTAGTTATTCTTTGGTTTAGAGTGTGTGGCCCTTTTGTGTCTTGGGGGGCTAAGGGGGAAGACGAGTACCCATAGCGTTGATTGGGAGGTATCGGTGAAGTCACATCGGTTGACAAGAGGGAGCTAGATGGAGCACACAGGACAACAACTCAGAACTGTCACCTTGGGCTACGGTATGCATGGTTTTATTTTGAATGATATATTAATATTGATCTTGTGCTTTCATTTCTGTATATTTAATTGTGTAAAGAAAAGTGTTTTAATTAGCATTCTTAATCGATAACTTAAAGTCATCATAGCTTTATTATCGATGCTTGAATTGATTTCCTTGGAACTTAATCCCTGGTTTCTATGACTATTCTCTTTGTTTTAATGATTATTATGAAGACGTTGTGCTTTATCTTCCGTCCTCATCCCTAGATCATCAGTCCATGCCTGAGGAGTCAGCCTGGAGCCGAATCGACATTCGTCACTTTCGTGTTAATAGACCTATAGATTCTAATGCATTATTTTTTTGTGTGTTGATGATGAGCAGAGGATGTATTTGCCTAGTTGTCTACCCCTGTTGATTGTTCCTAGTTGATGGATAGTCATATGACCTTTTGTGATTGCGTAATCCCACTATTGTTTATCATTCCTCCCAGTGAACCGCTTAATGCCCTCTTTGATTTTATTTAACAATATGTTTTATTACTTTCCTCTGGTCTGTGTTTGTAATCCATCTGGCCTGCGATTTTTCCTCTGCAATTTATTGCATTTCATTGGAAAATTTTCTATTTAGTTATTACATTCATCAAACTGCGGTTTATTACTTCATGGACTGTGATTTTTCCCTTTTTATTGACTTTGATTTTCTTTATAAAACTTAGCGCCACTCTTATGTTAAAACTCAGTGATTTATGATACATTGACAATGATTTTGATGTTGTGATTTGATACTCCTATTTCTTTAAAATAGTGTTATTGCTATCTATGGTTGAAAGATAGTGATAGCAAATGATAGGCATAGTTTTATGCCCAACAATATATAGTTATCATTACTTATTTAATCTAGGTGTAGGGATATAGTTATTTAATATGGAGTTAATGTTATTTATTAATGTATGTACAGAGTTATACAATTTTCTTGTTATTCTGCACAATGATATATTCTCTAATATAGGGTTATTATTATTCTCATTAAAAGATAGGCATAGTGAACGATGGGCATAGTTTTTACGCCCAACAGTATGTATTTTTATTATTCTTTATTAATATATGACACTGTAATATCCTTGAGGATATCCCTGTGGTTTCACCTATTCCAATGACCACTAACTTACCTGAATTTATTTGCTTGAGTGGAAATTTCAATGTTTTTTTTTTTTAATTTATATTTGTTACTGCGACTTTACCTGTTCCAATGACAGCAAACTCACATTACCTTACTCTATTGTGAGTGAAAATTCCAATGCGGTTTTAATATAATTTCAGACTGTGTATTTCTATGTAATTTTTGTGTTTTCACTTGTGTACTGGATGCATATTTTTGGGGGTAACGGTTGCGTTTCTACAGGTGTAATGGCAGTTTTTTTCAGGTGAAAGTCGACATTTTTGGTGGGCGAATGATAGAGGGGAGTTATGGGGTAGAAAATGTTGATTATGTTGTGTTTGATTGTGTTTTCACCCATTGTTATTGATAGACATCGTGTGATACAAATGGCAGGAAGCTTTTGCATTAAGCAACAACTATTTTATTGCTAGATAGCGCCATATAGATGGCAGAGATTTATACATTTAATGGCATAGTGGTATCATAATTTGCCCAACCATGTTTTCTCCTAGCAATTAACTTACTTCTCCATCATAGTCAATCCAGGAAGGTGATCATGCACTTGGATATTCAAACCTCTTGTTGCGTAATCGTTTTTCCCTTTTGAGAAAACTTGTCATAAAATTCTACACGTTGTGACACAAAAACTGTCATACGAAATTCGTATTTTTATGCAATATTCACGTTGGGTGAAATTGGGTTAGTGAAGTTTCATTCATTAAAATGCCTTGGTATTCTGCTCAACATATTAATTACCATTTAGAAAAACTCTTCTTATAGCATCCTTCGGAACAAGATCGAGGCAAAGCTCCCCTATCCCACGATGTTCAGATTTCTTAAGTATTGTATTCTTCTTTAGGAATTAAGCCCAGGAGTAGTCCTTAGAATAACTATTGATCAGACTATATATTAACACTATATATTAACATAATATATTCACACTTTGCATTGCCTGTTTACTGGCGATATATTATTATATATTTATACTCTACTATATAAATTTACCTATAGACATGTTTACACTATTTCCAATATGTCATAGATCATTTATGCCTGATATATTTAAATGACAACTTTATAATCTATTCAACTTAGAGATATCATGTATTTAATTTACAACATTATCACCTATATTTACTAGACCGTAAATCCAATTATAGACAACAAATGTATTTAGAGACCATGACATTTCTGGTTAAAGATAGGTTCCTTTTGTTTCAGAAAAAAAAAAATATATCTATATATATAGTGATTTCCTCCTTAGGAAATTACTTATATGGTCTTGGGATTTGAAGGATAGATGCAACGAACTTTTTTTTTAATGACAATTAATTAATGTGTACAGACTGATTTTGTTGCACAAGGAATTTATTGTGTCATATGAATGTCTTAGTCATCTTGTTGACCTGTCGATTGGGTGCTTGGGTCTGTCGTCTGGTGTTTGAAAGCTAAGTCGGTCTCCTACCGCGTTGACGTTTTCTTGGGTTAAGGTTCCAGTTAGGTTGTGGCACCATGGTTGCTGTCACGCATAACGCCTGGTGACGACATGATTCCTGATGAGGAGATCATCATGTGTCCTGATGGATATAGGCGAATGAAAACTTTGTCAGAGTCTGTGCTTCCTGGTGTGGGTGTTTTTTGTTGTGGTTGTTGTTGGCGCTGAGGTTGTAATTCCTTCATGCATTTGGTCTGGTGCACCATAGAGGTTCTAGTTACTGGTTGTCGAGGCCCTTGTGTCGGGATTGTGATGTCATCCTTAACGTGTCGGCATGGTCATGTTTGTGTCGGGAGGGTACTCATTTATATATTTTGATTTACGCATGTTTCACCCCGTTGATCGTTGTGCAGTGCATTGAGTCATTGTTGTCTATTGCATGATATGCATGTGTGGGCTTGTTGTTAGGTTTTTTGGTGAACTATTGTCGTCATTTCCTTCTTGCCTAAAATATAATAAAAAATTGCAATTTTTCTTCGCTTGTAGTTGTGACGGTTGGGGTCCTTAAAATGTGCAATAATTTTTATTTATCCATTTCACAGGAGACCATATTGGATATATATAATTTCCTAGTAGAAGAGACCACACGTAGAGGTTTAAAATTTTCTAAATGAATAATATGACTCCATAGTTTCTATGCTACTACTCATTATGTGGAATCATTTTGGCTTGATTTTATAGGCATTGGCTTCTCCTCATATATCATGATTTTTGTGTATGCTCACTATGTTGATGAATATATACATTCCTTTCGGTATTAAAAATATCCATAGATGTATAGCTCGATTCACTTGTTTGAATATGTAATAAATAGGGGCATAAATCCTCATGGACTACTCCAAAACAATATTCATCTACACACATAATAAATCCCACCAGTTGTGATCAACTCTCATATGTAAAATTCAACAAATTATTAATGAATAGGGGACTAATAATAGAACTAATGTGCTTCATTATAGAAAATATGTTGATGTCTACATGATGTATTACACTAGTGATCTCCATAACCTTGGCTCTCACTTTATCTTTTCATGGGGGTTTCAATTCTAATAACATCATTGTCTAGTTCAAGGATATTTTGGTTATCTCCTTCTCTCCTATGAAAATCATTTTGGATTCATATAACATATCTTGAGTTGTTACATATTCTCTCAAACTATATTTTTGAAAGTAATTATATGATCCACTCTCTATGAAATGACAAGTTCCCTAGTCATATTGGTTTCCATAGTGGTTGATTTTGTGACTATCACTAGCCATAAGTAGGTGCATCGAGTCTTGAGTGTCTGTCTAAAATTATTAGTCAAACATCTATGCGATGATGCAATTTAGGTACAGTCACAATCCTTTGGAGAAAAACTTGTTTGAATTTTGGGGAATTTAAATCCATTGCAATATCATTCAACGACCAATAAAGACATTTCTCTACAACTTCTTAGAGATTTGAAAGTGGAGGATGATCCATCAACAAGATGTGATTAATATATTAAATACATAAGGGAAGAATAACATAGATGTTTCAAACCACTGGCCACTTGGATAGGGAAAATATCTAGCTATTATGCATTTCAAGAACCTGTGTTTCAAACAATGTTTTAAACATTGGCTAGTAGTACGCTCCTAGCAAGGACGAAATATAATAAATTCCATAACTCAATGGTGTTATTGCTAGGGAAGTGCATATGAAAACATGTCAATGTGTAGGAGATCAAGGTTTAGATTGTATAAAGGTATAAGTAACCATGAGGAAGTGAAACACTCTCCATAGTGGTTGGAAGTGTAACTAGTCAAAGGAATATGTGACTCGTATTGATGGCATGAATCCTAAGGAAGTTATAGCTCAACTATTAGATTGAGTTGAAAACATGTGCCATGTTCAAGGGTGATACGACTAAAAGGTTCCACTTTTTAGAATACAAATGAATGGTAAAGAAAAACCACCCCGCTAGTTTTTATTATGAGTGTCTCCTTCATCGTACTACAAGAACAAAAGACAGATAAAATTATGCTTGATAGTGTATTTTATTTAAAGTTTTGTCAGCCCAAAAAGGAGTTAAAAGTGCACAGGATAGAGTGTCTTTTTCATGGCTTCACTAGGATGAAAAATATTTAAAATTTATCTCATCCATAGAGAATGCGTAGAACATGGGAATGCATCTATGTTCCAATCACGTGGAACTGACCTATGCAAAGTGAATGAAAAATGGTACTCATAATTCTAGTCTCCACTCATCATAATTGTTCTCTCCATGGATAAAGGGTCACAAAATGGAATTAAGATAATTCAAATGGAAAGAGGTCAAGTGTGAATGTGATGGTAGTAAGCAGGATCAAAGAAAACAATAGTGCAATAATTGGGAGCAGGACATAAAAACAAATATGAATGTGCAATAGTAAAGTAACATAAAAGACGGTAACCCCCTCGGGATATCCGTAAACAAATATGAAGAGAGAACACTTAGGCTTAAATTTAATTCATGACGGGTCTAAAGGAGGTTTCCCAAACCTATAAAAAATCACAGCAGGCGAAACATATGGCAATCAATATTCTAATTAGGGTTCCCATCAAGGGTAGGAAGTACCATGCAATTTACGACATGCAATATGGAGAGGCTAATTTCACAACCTAGAAAGATCAAACCTAAATCATTTGATATGGAAAAGTGATGGTTAATGATGAAATAGAAATATGCAAGGAAAAACATATCCCTATATGAATGTTTCAAACACATACCTCAAGTTCAATGGATGTCATGAAAAATGCCAAATAAAATGAAGAAGTCCTGCAAAATGTAAACAAACTAGACCCATTGTTAAAATTCTACATGAGAACCTCATCAAACGTCATAAAAATGCTCCAAAATGAGATAAATGGTAGGAAATTACTTATTTTAGGTGTGAAAAAGGTTTTTATTAATCCCAAAAGGTAAAAAAATATTTTATGGTAGGAGCCAAGTCATTTTCACAATTACCTTTGGTTAAATTTCAAAATTGAGTGGAAACCCTCCGACCTCCCAAATATTTCATAGTATATTGTAAGATATTCAACCAACAGAAGTCAAAATCGACAAGACCGAATAATTCATCATAGCATTTTCTTCCTTTTTAATGCATTTTCGAATTTTTTTAGTACATATCTGGAATTTGGGGGACCCCAAAATGAGTCAAGCTACAGATTCAAACATGTATAGTTAGAAAGGGGTGATCGATATCACCCTAAGAGAAAAAAGGATATGAACAATCACACTTATCACCAAATCTAGGTGAAACCACCTCCCAAAATATTAGATATTACTCAATTTTGACTTGGTGATTGGTGGAGTGTTTTCTTTACATTTTGCAATGCCTCCATCCACAATGATTGAATGGGAAGAGAGAGATCATGAAGATGATGTAATTTTTAAACTTGTGAAGTAAATCCATGCATATAGATTCTTAAGAAAAACATAATTTAATCAATGGCTTATACATAGTACACAAAGATTTATACTGGAAACCTTCGACCAGGGAAAACCTCTCTTATATTCATTATAACAAATTTCACCATTCACCATACAATATATACAATGTTTTTAAGTATTTCGTAGATACCAAAACCCTACTCCCTTAATCCAGGATTAATTTAGAAAATCGCTAAGAATAGCAAAAACCACCCATTTCTTTTTAATCAGATGCAGTTGTCGAATCTGACGTGCCCAGACACACACATGCAAAGAATATAACACATACCCAACATTCTACCAATTGTTGTTTTATTTTCATCCAGGGGTCCACACCATTATATAGTCAACAGTCCAAGGCAACAATGCCCATTGTTACTCTACACCAGGAGAACTTTTTTGTGCTCACAGACTTTGTTAATGAATCTGCAACATTCTTCAAAGTGTCAACCTTTTCCAGCAACACCTTATTTTACCCAACCATGTCTCTCACAAAGTGATATTGAACATCAATATGATTTGTCTTTGAATGATAAGTTGGGTTCTTTTCCAGGAATATTGCATTCTGTCTGTCACAATCTAATATCACTGCTTGTTGTACCAAACCAATACCTGAACACAATATCTGTAACCATACTTCTTCCTTGCTTGCATGAGTGGCTTCCATGTATTTATATTCTTTAGTTAAGAGTGCCACTACAGTCTGTCTTTTTCTCATCCAACTGATTGATCCTCCAAATAGGTTAAACACATACCCACTTGTAGATCTTCTACGATCCAGATATCCAGCCCAATATGCATCAACAAATCCATGTATTTCCACCACTCTGTCCAATCCTGGTCTTCCTTGGTAGCACAATCCATAATTGGTAGTGCCACGCAA
>JASDQU010106809.1:65094-82874 GCA_032191745.1 Picea mariana | reverse complement strand
GCTGCTGTCCACCCCTCTCCCTCAACCTCTCTGCAATTGTGTGTGGCCCCTTTACTCCATATGTGAGTCAAGTAGGCAAGCTATCCTCAGCCTGCATCACCAAAATCATGTCAGAATGTCGTCATCAAATCATCAAATCAAATCAACATCATAAAAAACAAATCAACCCAAAAGCACACTCCCTGACTCAGTCCGGAGTCCAAGGGGGTCTACCGATGCCTCCGCATCGTCAAGGTCACAAACCTGCACACTCAATAAACTGAGTCAATAGCACCCGTCTACATGAATAGTAACACATCATATCATCTGTCAACCACATCATAATCAAATATATAAGGTCCAACATCAAAAAGGGTCCGGATCACTTGCGAGAAAGTGTCCTCAAAGAATNCATATCATCTGTCAACCACATCATAATCAAATATATAAGGTCCAACATCAAAAAGGGTCCGGATCACTTGCGAGCAAGTGTCCTCAAAGAATAAGTGGTCTCAGTGCGCCAGAGCGGGATGTTACAATATCCAAGATGAAAAATAACAACAATGAACCACTTAGGAGATGAATTTAATAATTATAATGTATTATATACACTTTATAAAAAATCCACAAGTGAAATAGAGGCTAGGGTAAGGCTATATTTCACCTTTTAGGTTCAAAAGCTTTCTTTAGGGTTTCACAAATTTTGATTTCTTTTTTTTGTAATTTAATTTCCAGAATTATTAAACAACTTAAATCAACGAAAAAACGTTACATATAACCTTCAAAGATAATTTCATTAGGGAAAATTTTTCTTATTAGTATTACAAATTAGTAATGAAGCATAAACCCATGGATGAAAATGTCTGGAAAATGAAAGTAAATCATTATCTTTGCACTAGACAATGAAATAAGCATTTTTTTGATGGTTCATATCTTTTATATTTTTTTGTTATTTTTTATTTTATATGACATAAAACAAAAGGGTTTAAATTTTAGGGTTCTGTGGTTAGATGTTGGGAGTGAAGATCAAATCCTTGTCTCCTCTTAGGGATTCCAGGGTCAAGAATTATTCCCCTATAAGAATTCGTTATCCATGTTTGTGGATTAGAATGAGACTAGGGACCCAAGGCTAGTAGTCTCTCATCTAATCAGGAAAAACCATGAAAACCAAGGCCCTACAATAAGGGTTTCCCCAAGGGAATATCCTTCACCAACATTATAAACAAAAGACTTGAAAATAATACTTAAAACCCTTTCCAAGAAGCATAAAACTAATTAGGACAAGAGATAAGCACTTACCAAATTATTTTACGAAAGAAGGAAGAGATACAAACCCTATATGTCCTCCCTCCAAGTAGTTGATAACTCCTTAATGGATCGATCTTGCTATTTTATGTAGAATCTTGATTAATTTCATGATAGCCTTTGAAAATAACAAGAAGAATAACCAAGAAAGATAAATCTCCAATAATTGACACCAAGCAAATATCTTCTATTAAACAACATCAATAGTGATCTCCAATAATTTACAATAATTTGGAATGAGAGTGCCTTTATTTATAGATGAGGCTCACAACTCCTTCTCTCTATTTATTCTCTAAAATAAGCCTAAGGCAATAAAACAAAAGTGACTTGTCATCCACATAATTTTGAGAATAAGTCAAATTACAATTAAATGATGATTTGCATGATAGAAACCCTCATAAAAGGGGATGACCTCCACAAAATGTTTTCAACAAATGCTCAAATGATTTATGTAAACCCTTGAAATATGTATCCAAAGCATGACCATGTCCATACCTAAGGTCAAGACACCTCCATGAAGCATGGGATTTCCCTCCAAGTGAAACAATGGGTCATAAAATCCCCAAAAACATGAATGATTTCAAGCTTCTAAGAGAGACGATTTGGATTCAAGGTACAATTTTCCACTTGAAAAGGGCTTGCAGAACCTCAAAACATGGCAAGGAATATTCCTTGGCCATTTTATCCCCAACATACACCTCAAAGAGGGATGACAACCTCACCCCAATCCGGAACTAATCCCTCTATGTGGACGTCTTCTTCATTTTTTTCCATGAGTAATGAAAGGGTGATCAAATGCCACTCTTCATGACAAGGAATGAGTGCCATGCCATCATCATCAAGAGAAAATTCACTTAAGTGACCTCCACATCATCTAAGTGGCTCAAAATAAACCCCATAACTATGATAAAGTGCCCCAAGAGAGGTCATCCATCCTTTAATGAATAAAATGGTTTTAAAAAGTTCCAAAGGAGGGGGGTGTTATTTTATATGACACATGTCAAGCATATATGAGGTCCATGCAGAGGAAAATAACTATTTTATTCCTTAGAGAGTCTGAAACAATCCTCAAAATATGTGATACACCTAACACTATGTGAAACAACCTCAAGAAATGTGACATTGGACGATTAGGTGCAGAGTGATCTATGATGGTGAAAATGTAGTACATACATAAAAAAAGGAGGGTCCATGTGGGGTAAACTAAGGTGTGCCAAGCCATGGGTGTGAGAAGCCTTACAACATGCAGTCACATTTTACATACCAAAGAATAAGTGAATAGTGAGGGCCCCATAAATCATGTATCCTAGTAAATCCACTTCAGAATGCTCACATACCTACCTAGGACATAAATTCCCAACTTAGAGGGAGTTACCACCTCAAAGGGATAATCGAAGAAAGAAATAAAACCAATCACCCTAAGAGTGGGGACTAAAAGTCCATGCCATGACCGTCGACCTGAGGGGATCACGGTAACCTATAACTAACACATGTACAACAAGTCATCCCATCATGGCCACATACAAAGAATTAATCACACTTTGGGTACATCGGAGTGGTCACATATCGTGAAAAAAATCTAGGGTACACTATATAGAATATGGGGTGTAACAACTAGCTTCAACGTGGGGAGATGTGCTCATATTGAGAGTGCATGAAAACTCCATAATATTCCAGAAACCTATAGACATAAAACATTCTCAAAAAATGGATATTAAATGGAAGGGATGGGAAGAGACAAGTGCCTTATCCCTTCCTTGAGATAAAAATAAATCAAGCATGAAATGAAAGGAAGAAAGTGCATAACACCAACCCTTAGAGAATTGCATACAATATAAGTATCATTTCATTTATTCCAAAAAAGATAAAATTCAACACTCGATAAAATGAAACTCAAAAGAAGCTAATGTCAAAAAACTTATTATAGTACAAGGATGCCCCTAAGGAATCATATATTACTTTGATAGAACAATTTCAGAGCTTCCCCATTCATATATTCGTTTGAATCTTTGAATCAAATGAAATATTCAAACAAAAAATCCCAAGAAACACTAAGTCATCTTGTTACCCAACCTAATACACCTCCATCATCATAAATATCTATGTAGTGTAACCCTTTTCCAACACAAGGATTTATTTCTACGCAAGAATTTGTCCCTTTCGATCAACATACCAAACCCAACCCTTCTGTAGATGGTACTTTTCAAATGTTGTATATGAACTCGATGGATATTAAAATTTCATCCTAAGAATGCTAGTATGGTGTGCCTTATGAAGATTTACCTATTGACTCAAATGACCCTCCACCCACTAGCAAAGTACTTTTGTAGATTCACTAACATACTATCATTCTTCCCCATAAGGTGCATGTTACCAACCAAACTAGTATCCTTTGTGAGGGTGTTATTGGGGATAATAACAACACAAGAAAAGAACCATTATGTCCTTATCAAAATATCCCCTTCACTTTAGGCCAGATCCTTGAATCCACAAGGGGTATCCCAATCCTTAAAAACAACCTGTATAGTATAACTCACTTCCAACTACACACCTCAATACATGTTAGATGGACCAATTCCTTAGTAGAAAACTGACTTTAGGATATTCAACTAAAAGTTAGGGAAACAACTACTATAATATAAAGAGATTTAGGAGATAATTACAAAACTACTCAGATATGAAATAAATACGTTATATCAAAAGTATAAATCAACACTAAGAAATCACTCTCTAGATGAAGAGAAAAGTTACCTGTGATATGCCTTAGTTATACCTTGATTCTATTTTGTGAATTGCAATAACTTCATTCTTTCCAATAATTCTAGAATCTGACTAAGGATAAAAAAAATGGAATAAAATGTAGATTTTGGGTGAGGAAAAGTACCCCGAGAGTGCCTACTAGCACTTAGAATGATGAACCTTGGGTATTTTAGATATAGAAATGAATAACCTATTCCAAAAATTCCCCTAAATGATTAATTTTAGGTACAAATGAATAGTATCCATGAAATTAGCTCAAACTTGCAAAGGTGGTGAATCCCCCTAGGGTTTCACCAAAAATTACAAAGATGAAAAATAACAACAATGAACCACTTAAGAGATGAATTTAATCATTATAATGTATTATATACACTTTATAAAAAATCCACAAGTTAAATAGAGGCTAGGGTAAGGCTATATTTCACCTTTTAGGGTCAAAAGATTTCTTTAGGGTTTCACAAATTTTGATTTCTTTTTTTTTTGTAATTCAATTTCCAGAATTAGTAAACAACTTAAAGCAACGAAAAAATGTTACATATAACCTTCAAATATAATTCCATTACAGTAAATTTTCCTTATTAGTATTACAAATTAGCAATGAAGCATAAACTCACAGATGAAAATGTCTGGAAAATGAAAGTAAATCATTATCTTTTCACTAGACAATGAAATAAACTTTTTTTTATGGTTTGTATCTGTTATAATTTTTTGTTATTTTTTATTTTATATGACATAAAACAAAAGGGTTGAATTTTTAGGGTTTTGTGGTTAGATGTTGGGAGTGAAGATCAAATTGTCTCCACTTAGGGATTCTGGGATCAAGAATTATTCCTCTATAAGAATTTGTTATCCATGTTTATGGATTAGAATGAGAGTAGGGACACAAGGCTAGTAGTCTCTCATCTAATCAAGACAAACCATGAAAACCAAGGCCCTACAATAAGGGTTTCCCCAAGGTAATATCCTTCACCAACAATATAAACAAAAGAATTGAAAATAATACTTAAAACCCTTTCCAATGAGCATAAAAGTAATTAGGACAAAAGATAAGCACTTACCAAATTATTTTATGGAAGAAGGAAAAGATACAAACCCTATATGTCCTCCTCCAAGTAGTTGATAACTCAATGTATCGATCTTGCTATCTTGCGTAGAATCTTGATTAATTTCACAATAGCCTTTGAAAATAACAAGAAGAATAACCAAGAAATATAGAGCTCCAATAATTGACACCAAGAAAACACCAAGTAAATATATTCTATTAAACAACTCCAATAATGATCTCCAACAATTTACAATAATTTGGAATGAGAGTGCCTTTATTTATAGATGAGGCTGACACCTCCTTGTCTTTATTTATTCTCTAAAATAAGCCTAAGGAAACAAAACAAAAGTGACTTGTCCTCGACATAATTTTGAGACTAAGTCAAATTACAATTAAATTATTATTTTCATGATAGAAACCCTCATAAAAGGGGACGACCTCCACAAAATGTTTTCAACGAATGCTCAAATAATTTCCATAAATCCTTGAAATATGTATCCAAAGAATGACCATGTCCATACCTAAGGTAAAGGCACCTCCATGAAGGATGGGACTGCCCTCCAAGCGAAACAATAGGTTATAAAATCCCCAAAAACATGAATGATTTAAAGCTTCTGAGAGAGCCCATTTGGCTTGAAGGTACAATTTTCCACTTGAAAAGGGCTTAGGGGACCTCAAAACATGGAAAGGAATATTCCTTGGCCATTCTATCGCCAACATACACCTCAAAGAGGGGTGATGACCTCACCCCAAGAAAAATATAATTCCTCTATGTAGACATTGTCTTCAATTTTTTCCATAAGTAATGAAAGAGTGATCAAATTCCCCCCTTCATGAAAAGGTATGAGTGCCATGTCATCATCATCAAGAGAAAATTCACTTAAGTGACCTCCACATCATCCAAGTGCCTCAAAATAAACTCCATGACTATGATAAAGTGCCCCAAGAGAGATCATCCATCCTTTAAAGAATAAAATGGTTTTAAAAAGTTTCAAAGGAGGGGGATGTTCTAGTATCTGACACATGTCAAACATAAATGAGGTCCATGCGGAGGAAAATAACTAGTTTATGCCTTAGAGAGTTTGAAAAAAACCCTCAAAATATGTGATACACCTCAAAATATGTGAAACAACCTCAAGAAATGTGACATTGGATGATCAGGTGCAGAGTGATCTATGATAGTGAAAATGTAGTACATACATAAGAAAAGGAGGGTCCATGTGGGGTAAAATAAGGTGTTCTAAGCCATGGGTGTGAGAAGCCTTACAACATGCAATCACATTTTACATACCAAAGAATAAGTGAATAGTGAGGGCCCCATAAATCATGCATCCCAGTAAATCCACCTAAGAATGCTCGCATACCTACCTAGGACATAAATTCCCAACTTAGAGGCAATTACCACCTCAAAGGGATAATCGAACAAAGAAATAAAACCAATCACCCTAAGAGTGGCCACTAAAAGGGCATGCCATGATCGTCGACCTGAGGGGATTAGGGTAACCTATAACTAACACATGTACAAAAAGGCATCCCATCATGGCCACATACAAAGAAATCATCACACTTTGGGTACATCGGAGTGGTCACATATCGTGAAAAAAAGGTAGGGTACACTACATAGGATATGGTGTGTAACAACTGGCTCCAACATGGGGAGATGTGCTCATATTAAGAGTGCATGAGAACTCCATATTATTCCATAAACCTATAGACATAAAACATTCTCAAAAAATGGATATTAAATGGAAGGGATGGGAAGAGACAAGTTCCTTATCCCTTCCTTGAGATAACACTAAATCCAAGCATGAAATGAAAGGAAGAAAGTACATAACGCCAACCCTTAGAAAATTTCATACAATATAAGCATCATTTTATTGATTCCAAAAAAGATAAAATTCAACACTCAATAAAATGAAACTCAAAAGAAAATAAAGTCAGAAAACTTACTGCCCCTAAGGAATCATATATTACTTTGATAGAACAATTTCAAGCCTTCCCCATTCATAGAAAATGGAATCTTCTCACCATCCAAATGACTTAAATATAAAGAATTGGTAACTGCAACATCTGCAATCATGTAATGACCTAACCAAGAACTTTCAAACTTACCATGTTTACCTTCTTTTTCATTTTGTTTAATCCACGAAAGGACAAGGTCACTCTTATGAAAGCTTCATTGGTGAGTATTCTTATCAAACCTACTCTTTGTATTTTCTTGACTATGTATCAAGTGATCAATGGAATGTCTTATGTTCTCATCGATATTGATTAATTCATTAATTTTTCCTTTCATTACATCTATATCGGATGTCCAAGTCGAATGTCTTGTGGGAGTGATGATTCTTGTCTCATGCAATTTCTCCAATTCTTTCAGAACAAGAGGGGAAAAATTATCTTGAAGTGGCTTGATACCTTCCTTAAAGAGTATGGTGTGTCAAATTATATCTCCCTTGTGGGCCTTCAAACCATCATTGGGGGCAACAAACACTGAAGTTTTGGACAATTATTTTAGTTTCCTTTCTTTGCTTTCTTAATATCCCTTCATCAATCTCTGTCATCTTGGGATCCTCAGTTGATTCAATATTGAATTATTCATATTCACCAGGCCTAATAATCTCTTTATTTTCTTCATACACATTTGTATGTTGAAGAAACATTCAAGAGTTACAAGGAATATTGGAATAATGTTTTCCTTTGTTTCTTCTTATGAATCTTGTTCCCTTCAATCGATCTGGTTCTTTGAAAATTATTATAGTATCGTAGAGGATATAACTACTACATTGGATCTTTCATTCAAATCAATTGGTTCAACTTATTAGTACTTTTCCCTACTGAATTTCCTCTTCCACATGTTCACTTATGGCCTAGGAGATAATTATTTTGTAAGAATGGTGTAGGATCTAAGCTCTTTAAAGCAAACCAATTCGTTCTCTGGGTCTTGAGGATCCTCCACCTGATATTTTCTCATCATATCTATGTGTAATATGACTGAAATACCATGAAATGTTGGAATAAAGGCATATTATAAATCCATATGAATATTGCCTCCAAGTTCAACGACCCACTTTATGGATACAAGAATTCCCCAAGCATCAAGAACATCAATGACCACTACATCCATCACTAAACAAATGTATTGATGATATCCCAAGTGAACTTGAAGGTCCTTCATTAATCCACAAACTTCGGATTCCATGGAGTCCATGACACAAATATTTGTGTATGTCTTGAAGTCTTCAAACCCAAAAAATCCATCACCTTGAGAGACATTGCATTAGTCGAGGCTCCGAAGTCCAGTATACAATTGTGTAAGAGCAAGTATTCCACTAGAAATGAGATGAAAAATGGTTGGTTCTTTGGATTGATGCTTCCTTTTTGCATGTTTTGGAGAGTAAAAGGGGCATCTTCACTCTCATCAACAAAATGAGTTGCTTGAATTGTAGGTTCAAGACCCAAAATGTATTTGATTTGACTCTTCATAAAACGGATGTTTTCTAGCTTGACAATAGGAACATGAACCTTGGCATTGTTAAATCATCTTGTTACATCCAAACTCATCTCAAGGGAATTTCATGTTGAAGAATCACATCATGGTATCTCTATATTGTGTTTGATCGACCTTGTAATCTGATAGTCCGTTTATAGAGGCTTATAAGGCCCTAGATCACAACTCTTGTTTGATCATCAGGCCTCTAATGTATCTCTTATGGGGAAGGAATCGTCCCAAATATTCTACCTACTCTTTATTCTTCATCTTCCATAGACTACCAATTCTTGCAATCTTGTCCATCAAACAAATTATTACACATGTCCGGAGGTGGCTTACTATTCTAGCCAATTGATTGGTATACTTTATAATAGAAGGCACACATATTTTCATCATGGAAACTTTGTGAAGATCTGAAAAATAAGGATTTCCATCCCCTGTCATGTTGGTAGGCTCGAATTATGTAGAAGGTCTCTTGTTCAATGATGGACCTTTGTATCCATTGTTTATGCAAAGAATGGAAAAACCCTTACTCAAAAATTATTTATATCTCCTCAAGATAGGTGAGATAGGTGGGATTATAAATCTAGGTTTATATCTTGTTAAAATTCTCAATCAGAACTCAAGAAATATGGTTCCTCAATTTGATATTATTTTACAAATATGTAATTTTATGTATTTTATTCAAAATAATTTGAAGTAAAGTAAATAGTGTACTTTCAAAGTAAATGAATTTATGAAAACATGTATATAAGAAAATTATGAAATAAACAAAAAACAAATCTAAAAATCAGAATATAAAAAGTCCCATAAGTGAGAAGAAATTAGAAAATATTTTATTTAATATCAATATGAGTTAAAACTTACACTGTTTCTTCAAGTCCTTGTGAGGACTTGGACCAGTGTAATTCTTGAAAGTTTAAGATTTTATTTGACTCATACATAGACAATTGGTGTAAAACAAAATGCAAACCAGATCATAAAATTGAATTGGATCAATCCAAGCTATATGTGAACCATTGTTTTGAATTATACAAAAACAATATTAATTAGCATTGAATGATTTCAGAACTTCTATCTAAAACCAAACAAACATTCAAAATATGAATGAACTTGGAGCATATCACCAGTCAATGCTTCCTAGTCTTTTTTTTCCACCTTTAGAATAACCTTGTTGTCAACAATATAACTGAATTCTAATGAAAACTTAGTATAGAATGAAGAGATAATAATCTCAAATGAGGCTAAATCATGCCTTATTAGAAGTTTTTCTTATTTATTTTATCATGCCTTTCTTTGCATTGCTCTTCTTCTTTTATATCTTCATGAAGTACTTGGATAGTTCAACTACTTTTAGTTTAAATTTTTAATTAACTTTTATTTAAGAGAAGATAATTTTATTTGTTATAAGGGTAAACATATTTAAATAATAGGTGGGATGCCACTAGATATTCACATGTATTTGACCCAAGTAGGTTGCACATACCACCATATTCAACGATACTTTTCTTCCTTCTAATGAATTTAAACAAGGAGTTCCACAAATGGATGGAAATATCTCTTCAATATCTAAAATGGGTATTTATTATAATCGCATTTTGCATCCTAGTTTAAGAGATATCATCGATTGAATATCAGCATGTATTTGACCCAAGGAGGTTGCACATACCACCATATTCAAAAGTATTTTTATCCCAATTCAAAAACTACATAAGGATTTCCACATATGGCTGGAAATATCTCTTCAATATCTAAAATGGGTATTTTGCGAAATTTCATTTCGTTTTCTGGTTTATGAGGTATCTTTGTTTGAAGTGTCACATGTCTGTAACTAGAGTGGTCGTGTGCCCTTTAGATTCAGCCTGGTTTTTCTCACTCCATGGGACACCTCGGAACAAGTTCCATATACTGATGGAAATATCTATTCAGTAGCTCAAATGGTTCCTTAACGAAATTGGATTTCATCACCTGTAACAAAAGTTATGAATATATTTGCAGAAGGATGTTCACAACCCCCAAAGTCACGATTTTTCCATATTATTTTTAAAATTTTGGTATTTTATTAAAATTTATTTATTTTACTACCCATGTATAATGTCATTATCAACTAGGTTATGGGTCAACCACAAACCAATGGTTATGGTTCAACCACACAAAACCATTCTCTTCATTGGGTATTTTCACATTGTAATCATACTAGTATCATAATGGGGTTTCTCTTTTTATCATGGGTGAAATGATGGGGACCATTATTTTTTAAGGAGGGGGCAATGATCTGAATTTTAGGGGGTATATGGTCTAAATTTGGATGCAAAAGTCATAAATATATAAAGATAATAGATTGTCCATGTGGATCAAGGAGATGCCCACCTCCTCATTAATTAATTGGGCTAACATGTTTCCTATATGGGTCAGAGAGAGTCCCACCTCTCCATTATTGTATTGGGTTTTATTTTCCACTACTTAGTTAGGTGGGTAGTTAGACTCATTTAATGAGATTTTTTCATTATTGTATCTGGTTTTATTTTCCACTACTTTGTTAGTTGGGTAGTTAGATCTATTATACTAATAATAGAGACTCATTTAATGATCTCTTTTTTACTTTGTCCAATAGAACATTTTGTAATGCTATATAAAGGTCTAAAAATTCTTCTCATAAGATCAAGTTACTCATTTTGTCTTCTCTCATATTTTTTTACTGTTCATTGTGAGATTAATTAGCTCTAAGTGATTTACTGGTACTTAGTTTTAGAGGTGAGGATCCTCTTTGAGCTTCACTTCTCGAGTATCTCATTTACATGTTTTTTTCCATGATTATTTTCATGCAACATGACACATCTAAGATCCTCCTCTCTTAGCATTCAAGCCATTCGAATCTCAGCCCCCAATATCTAGATCAATTGATTTCCATAAATATTTCTCACCAATTTTTAAAAGATTGTTTCTATTCCTATTGTGTTAGCACTAGTTGTGTTAGTACAACTAGATGTTAAAATTGTTTTACATGTATTTTTTTGGATAAGGGGGTGTATTTGGATCAACCAGAACGGTTAGTTCATAATCGCAAAAGAATATTTGTTTGCAAACTCAAGAATCATTGTATGGCCTGAAGCATTCTAGCAAAATGGTACACGATGTTTGATTCCTTCATGGTGAGCCATATTTTACAAGAAATGAGTATAACCATTGTGTTTATGGTATATTCATTATCTTGGTGTTATATGTTATGATTTTTGCAAGCACAAGCATGGTTGAGGTCAACTGGTTAGCTCAGTTAGTTAAGATGTTTTTTATGAAGGATCTGGGAGTAGCGAAATAAATATTGGGCATGGAAATACATAGAGAGAGGAAACATGGTAAGCTTGGTTATCACAACAGAAGTATGTCGTGAAGATACTCAGGAAATTCAGTATGAATAATGCAAAACCGATAAAATCCCTTTGGCTTTCCATTGTAATTTTTCTTCAGGCTTATGTCTTAATTGATGAAAAAGAAAAAGGTTATATGTCTCGAGTATAATATGCTAGTAGGAAGTATTTTTATGATTGTGATGGGAAATGGTCATCATTTCACATGCAGTTGGTGTTGTCAGTAAACACATAGAAAAACTAGGTGAAGATCATGGAAATGGGTGCTTCAAACATAGAAGCACAAGTATCACCTACAGTGGTTGCAGTGATTTAGTCTGTGGTTATGATTCATGAGATTTGGACAATAGGAGACCTACCTCAAGTTATATCTTGCAAGAATGGAAGGATCTATTGGTTAAGTATGGACAAGTACATGATGTGGTGTTCCATGGTGGTCAAATTGTTGTGTGTTCAACTAATAGTCCAGCATATCAAAAGGGACAAGTGTATCAGTGTATAAGACATGTTACTCATGGAGGTAAAATGGTCCATACTGGAGCAAATCATGCAGACATGTTTATGTAACAATACTTTTAGAGAAGTTGTGGAGCTGTGATGGTGTTTGGCTTCTCGTGGCTTGTAAAAAAGGTGATGAATTAATTAAGGGCATGATATATCAGGTAAATTGTTGTCAAGGTGGATATTGTTGGAAACATGCCAACGAATTTCCCAACATGCACATGCATGCACTCTTCTGTTAACAATTTGTGTAAATAGTGGATCTAATTATAACCAGTTTGTTTAACTGTTTGAGAGATGTTATATATATGAGCATACCCATAGAGGTGAGAGCACCATGTGTGTAGAGTTTGTGAGAAAGACACAATATTGTGGAGTGCAATGTGTATGTGAGGAGAGGATGGTTGTATTCTTATGTTGCCTATTGTAATTCTCTCTTAAATAATAAGAATAGAAATTATCATTGCCCGTGTTTTTTTCCCGCATTGGGTTTCCACATAAATCGCTGTGTCAATTGTGTGATTGTTGTTCTCGATGTAATCTTGCTTGTTGATGCTCTAGTTTTTTATGCTGTGTTTTTCTTTCGCTGCCCAACAAGTGGTATTAGAGTAGATAGAGTAGGTGTTGCAAATGGGTGAAGGTAGATTGTGTACAGGTTTCTTGTGAGTACAAGAAAACTTGGACGTGTTTTTGGCACATAAGGACAAGAAGACTGAAGTACTGAAAAGACCAGATACTTTCTGAGAATAGGTGTTATTGAGTGATTTTTAGGTCACCGACGCTCTCTAGGTAGTGTTAGAGTCGCATCGACATTATCACACTTTAGAAATAGGGATTTCACCAAAATCAAGGCATTTGGTTCATGCACCATAGCGTGCCAAGAAATCGTCACTCCCTTTCCACACTCACAAGAGCATCGATCTCTAAAAATCAGCGCTCCCTTTCCACACTCACAAGAGCACTGATCTAACAAATTAAAGGTTTTACAATTTGGTATGAAGTTTACAAGGTGAGGTGGAGGATCAACTTCATTATATAAAAAGGTGGAAGAAGTCATGTTTGTCTTATTAGTCCCTGCCCGCAGCAAGGGACTATAGCTTTCGCCCATGGGTCGAACATGTATTACTTGGTGTATTTTAGTTAATTAATAGGTGCATTTTAGTAAGTTGAATCTTCACTTTCCCTTAAATTTGCCCAATTATTTATTAAAACTTATTTTTAAGAAAATAAAAACCTTTTTTGAAATTTTAAATTTCTTGACTTGAATTTATGATTGGCTTATAAATGGTGATGGGACTTAATAGGCCCTGGTGTGTTCAGTTTTTTTTTAAGATTTTTCAGAAAAAATAAATCATTTGAATAATATAAATTCCTTATTTTCCAAGGCTCTGACAATACTTAGCCTTTGTAGTCGATGTATGAAGTTGTCGCCTGGAGCCACTTCATACACTTATTACATTTGGTCAGCTGCATGTAGGCTTGGGAAAGTATGGCGCATGCTTTCCTGGAGCTTTCCTGGAACGACAAAGCCTTTCTCCATGGCAGCCAAACAAGCATAAGTTTATTGATTAACTAAGGACCTGAATCTACCCCGCAGATCAGCTTAAAAGACCTGAATCTCAAAAGCTCAACAACCACTGGAATTAGAAGATATGGCTGCCCCTGCATATCTCAAAATCTCAACAATGACTGGAATTAGCAGCTATGGATTCCAAGGCCATTGACAATAAGTCCTCCAGGATTAACTGAGGACCTGAATCTGCCCCCACGGATCATCTCAAAAGCTCAACAACTAAAGCTAAAGAGGTATGTCGTTTCAATCATTTCCTTAAGGGTTTGTATGAAAATATTTTCATTGTAATCAAAATGTGCAGTGAAAAATACTTGTTTAGAAACCCCACTGGTTGCTTAGTATTCTAGGGTTTTCCCTCGTGCATTCTGTTAGGAAAATCCAAGTATAAGCTGTAATCAATACGGGTAATGATAGTAAGGCTTATATGTTAAGCAATAAAATTGATCTAATACTATATCTAATATGGTTCATTATTGTTTCAAAATACAATGACATATATATAGTTGATTCTTAATTCACATAATATAAACAGAGGCAACACCTTCTCTCTGTTTTTTCCGCAGACTTTCCTCCCTTTTAGAATTTCGGATATGCACCATGTTTTCCTCTCGCTTGCGACATGCCTCAACTATATCCACTGCCACTTTGTAATGTTGCTTCTGTCATCTATCATCTCAATATACGAAGCATTGGCATTACACATCTTTTCTTTTTTATAATGGTTTATATATTGATATAACGATGTTAACTAAATTAAATGGTATTAACAACTAGAATATAACCACCTTTGCTTTCTGAGTGCTTATGCTTCTTTAAATTTTCACCAGTAAAAACTATTTCCAATTTCTAGAAACAAATTTTTACTTGGAACTGATATTTATATAAACCTAATGCAAGTGATATCATGGGTTTAGCTACCGACTTTTTCAATTCAAAAGGGATTCGATCATCGATCCATCTTGATTATTTTCTTGCCCGTCGGTGAATACACCTTACTAACCAATACATATATTTGTAGCTATAAAATTTCAATTTAAAGAACTTGAACTTGTTAATATAATCTCTATTATATTATATAATATGTTTCAGGTATTAATATAATGTCTATTATATTATGTTTCGGGTATTTTTAGAGTCTATTATAACATATTATGTTATAATGTCTATTATATTATGTTTCAGGTATTTTTACACAATCGAAGACAAATTTCGAATTCAATGAGGATACAACAACACTCTATCTATCTTTTGGATTTTACAATGAGGCAGGGACTAGATGCTTCGCAGTTATTTCCCTTCTTATATATATATGAGACAAACGATATTGAAAATCATGTGTTAAAAGTTGGAGGTGAGATTTTATAAAAGGTGCCTTTTTAGGAAGGTTTTTTTTTTATAATAAAAGGTAAAAGGGTGGAAGGGGTTAGTAAAAGGGTTTTTTTTTAATAAAAGGTTTTTTATAAAGCTTTTAATTAAAGTTTATATTTTTGGGGTTTAACCTTAAATATAATAATACTCCTCCACTAAAAAAGGGCTTAGTTTAATAAGTGGTTTTGGAGTTTTCTGCTAACGGTGAAAGTGCAAAGTTCTAAGTTTGAGATGGAGAAATTTAGCGGTAAGAATAAATTTGCGCTATGAAAGATCAACATGCGGGCTTTGCTTGTGAAACAAGGATTGAAAAAGGCATTGGATGGAAAGACAAAGAAAGTGGCAAGAATGATAGACGAGGACTAGGAAGATATGGATGCAAGATCCCTCAATACCATTCGTTTGTGTCTGGCAGATGTAGTGCTTTTTAACATCATTGAAAAGGAGACAATTGCATGTTTGTGGAACATACTGGAGAATCTATATATGACAAATTCCTTGACGAACATAATTCTTGAAGAGGCAATTGTACATATTGTGGATGAAAGAAGGTACAAAAATTGTTGATCACATGAATGTTTTCAATACTCTGATTTGTCAATTATCTAGTATGGACGTAACATACGAAGATGAGGACAAGGCGATTACACTACTGTGTTCGTTTCCTAAGTCTTGGGATTATCTAGTCAAAACTATGTGGTTTATCTCAATGGATGACATTGATTATGACACTATTGTGGGAGCTTTGTTGTCTGAGGAGATGAGGAGAAGATCCAATAAAGAAACCTCAACAACATAAGCAATGGTGGTCAAAGGTTGATCTACAGAAGGAGGTCAAGATCAGRAAGGTAAAGYAAGGTCTAAGTCAAAAGATAGTAAGGGTAAGGGAAAATGTTGGTTCTATGAAAAATCTTGGCATCTCAAGAAGAATTGTTGGAAAATACAACAAGCATCCAAAGAGGACTCCACAAAAGAAGAAAATTTAGCTACAGGTATGGTTGGTGAAGTTTTGTCTATCTGTTGTGTCTCACCACCTTTTTTCACATAGAAGGTGTAGGGAAGTGATGGTTGAGTCACCATGAAATAAAAAAAAAAATTGCATTTACTTTGGAGTTATAAAAATTATTGATTGCATGTAAATGAGAATATATATGTAAGATCTGGATATGGATGTGTACGCCTGGCTTATCAGGTTACCTATGAAAAGTATAGACATAGATTTAGGTAGATTGAATATGTGGGGAGCATGTATGTTGGGTTAGCCTTGACTCGGTGATTGGGTTAGCCTTGACTCGGTGAAAGAGTTAATGAGTTAAATATAGTTTTTAGGTCAAAGAAGGTGGTTTTTTTTTGGGGTCCATGTTTTTTGGGTATCATGTGGTATTGTGTCCATGGATTGCATGTAATGAAGCCTATAAAAGGCTTGGTGAAATCCATTGTAAATGAGCCTAGAGGTAATTAGTGAAGGCTTACTTGGACRKCTTGGTTGGATTTGGTCAAGGGAATGTTCATGTTAAGGTGGAGCACTGAGACTCCAGTGTGAAGTCCCTRGAGGTGAGAATCAAATCTTCACTTGGGTTGGGTTGGATGGATTTGGTCAAAGTTATTGTGTCCATGGATTGCATGTAATGAAGCCTATAAAAGGCTTGGTGAAATCCATTGTAAATGAGCCTGGAGGTAATTAGTGAAGGCTTACTTGGACGGCTTGGTTGGATTTGGTCAAGGGAATGTTCATGCTAAGGTGGAGCACTGAGACTCCAATGTGAAGTCCTTGGAGGTGAGAATCAAATCTTCACTTGGGTTGGGTTGGAAGGATTTGGTCAAAGTTGTTTGAATGCAAAGTTTGAGGTGGAGTAATGTGTCTAGGTTAGAAAGGTGGGTCTGGAGAAAGGTTAATGTGTTGGAAGGGAAATCAAGTGTTTGATAATATATGATGAAGGTAGGTTCATATCCATGGAACTTGGAAAGTATTACAAGGAAGATGAGATCAAATAGGCATGTTTAGTAATGCCAAGTTGCAACAATAGTTGTGGACAGAAGCAGTTGAGATATCCGATAACTCAGTCACCAACGGTTGCAAAAGAAAGGAAGATTCAAGAAGAGGTATGATCAGGTCATCTGGTAATTACTCAAATGTGAAATTATTCGGTTGTGATTCCTATGGATTTTATCATCACTCTAAGTAGGAACCAAATCAAACAGATAGATATTTGATATGGTGATGAAATTAAGGGGTGAAAATTGTGGGATCATACTACCCACAGAATCATCATGGAAAAAGATGCAGTGTTTGATGAATCTTCTTTTATAAAATCAAACATAGTAAAAGATGAAAGGTTCAAAGCATGAATGGTAGCAGAAAGGTATTTGGAAGGTATTTATTTCCATGAA
>JASDQU010106809.1:12448-49603 GCA_032191745.1 Picea mariana | reverse complement strand
ATATGTTTTCAATGAGGGCGTTGACGGAGCGATTTCTCACCAACGGGCCCGGAAAATATATGAAAGTGGGATTTTCTAAATTGTTAGTCAAGAGATCTCAGTGGCCACCATTACCAGATGAAAGCTGCGAAGAAAGTGACGGAACCTCCAAAGTATTAAGACGAAAAGAGAGTGGAAGTAGGATATCATCGGATCTTTTGGTTGGAATTGCCTCTGGCGATGCTACCTACTGAATTTGACTGCCCAATCTTTGTATTTGCTGCGATTATTTAGCGTGAACTTCCCTCCTTGTTTGGCGTGGACTGCCAAACAAATGTAGTCGAATGTGGTAACGACGCAGTTTAGTTGAAGCCCAGAATGTACAGAAAAATGGTTTCATGTCAAGTTAGTCCATGAAAGGTTGAGACCGTCAGATCATCAAACGAATTTGAAATTGATTATATAGTCAATTAAAATGCATTCATTATTTTCGATAGTAGGGAGAGATCCGTTTCCTTCCTTTTGTCTATTTCCGAAAATCAATAATTATTTAGTTTGGCTTGGTGGATGGTTAATTTTTTACAAGTCTGTCGATCTTCAATGATGATCAGATGGCATGGCGCGGAAGATATGATAAGGCAAAGCAATTACTTTCCTTCATTGACATCAACCCGGTGTTGTATATAGATGAGACGAGACGGCATTGACGCCTGCTTCTTTATTCGAAACACCATCCAAAATTTTAAAGAATAATTCAACTCCTGCATTTTTTAATTGTGTATTCATAATTTTGTGACTTGCAATTTGTTCATAATTTTGTGACTTGCAATTTGTGATATTTACTGTTGTTCCTTTTGTGAGTATCAAATATTGTTGAATTGAACTATGAATGTAATTGGGCGCATTTTTGGTTAAAGCCAATACCCTTCTGTTGAGATTAAATTTTATATTGTTAAGTTGGATTATTATAAAAGGGTGGAATTGCAAGAAGCCCTTTTCATGGCTCAAATTAATGGTTTGGTAGAGTTATTGAACACTCTACTTTTGTCTTCTGATGACATCACAATCACAGTTGACAAGACAACTCTATCTTGCATTAAAAATTGTTTATAGAATTCAAAAGATACATCAAAAGAAAAATGATTTTTAATTTGTTTTTATTCAGAAATTTATGTAGTCTACTCACAACAAAATCACTAAAGTCAATGAAGTTGATGTTTGTCATGCTCAACTTTTCCTTCGTAAACCAATTATCAGATCTTGGGAAGAAATTGTTCCTAACAAGATCAAAACATGGCTTGGTTATGACAAGAAAGTGTCATTTTTCATTCCAGATTACTCCAAGCCCATCCTCAGAGTGTTGGATTTCTTAATGAAAATTAATCTTCATATTTTCCTGAAATATTGAAATGCCAACAATGTGACAAAGTTGGACATATGAAATATCAGTGCTTCGATCTTCATCCTTGTATGCATTGTGAAAGATATACACATTGTTCCACAAAATGTTTCTTATTGAAGAAGTCTAAAAAGAAAAAGATGAAGTCTGCAAGCAAAGATTCCTTATGTAGTAGCTTATACAGATGATGGATCTCTTTTTGAAGTTGGCAAATTGTTCCTGATAGGGGGGAATGAATGATGGTTAGAAACAAGGGAATTTGAACAATTTTTCCCTGACAATGATCTGGATTATTTTCAATGCGAAATGAAAGCAGTGAAATTACAATGAAATACTCATGAAAATTGCCAGAAACAGAGAAATACAACAATACTTGATTTCTCTTAATGAAATAATTGTAAAGAGACTGTAAAAATATGGAGTACAAGACTTGCTAGAATGGCGACAACTTTATCTCTAAGAAGAGATGTGACAATTACGCACATTCACAAGAAGATGATTACAATGAGGCTCTGAAGGCCTTTTTATGATAAAAATGAATGCCCAAACCCTAGACATCCAAAAACCTAACCCTAGGAGATGAAATGCCAAAACTCATGTGGGCCCCGTTTGGGTAAGTTAGTACATTAACTTTTCAGGGTCGTAACTTTTGCATACGATCTCTGTTTTAGGCATATGATATCCCGTTGGAAAGGTATTTTTGAGAACTACGCATTATGCCGTCAAACTCTAACTCTATTTACAATTTGACTGTGGCACGCCAAAAAAACATTGTTTAAGGCCCCAAAACTTCCCTGGAAGTACAGAAAGATGTGCTAACATAAAAACATACAAAATAAGCTAGCTGGATTAGGTGGGAGGCCACCAGTATCCACCTGGAAGACGTGTAGGGATTTAGACAACCCCGGATGTGTAGAACCCACAATTACAAAGAAGTACAAAAGAATGTGTTGAACTAAAAACTGACAAGACGAGCCAGTTGGAATAGGTTGATGGCCACCAATATCCACCCGGATCAATCCTCCCCCTTAGGAAGCAATGATATCCATTGCGTTGAGTTCCCACGGAAGAGGGGAAAGCATTTTTGAATCTGAATCTTGGTGAGATATGTGCCTTGTTGGAGAAGTTGTGTTTCTTGGTCTGTGGAAGATTGTCACAAACCTGTTGCCGGCGGGTTTGAATATGTTCCACCAACGTGTTGTATATGGGTTTTACGAGGCATTGTGTAGGCACCATTGTAGGTGAAGAAACAATATCTTCTTTCCCTTCGACAATCTGTTTTTGCTGGATAGAAGGTGTTGAGGTTGTAGTGGTTGTAGCAGTCTTATGTGCATCCTTTGAACAAACTATGAAGAGGATGAATTTTGCAGTATGAGAGATTACCTTATGGCACTTTTTTAGGGGAGCAGTGGTCAGAACTACCTCTAGTATCCTATAGAGATGACCTCTTAGAGTAATAATGACACTATGTGGTCTAGACTCATAGACAACATGACATTTCCACATATATGGTTGGCCCAAAACAATATCACAGACATCAAGAGGGGAAACATCACACACTACCTCATCCTTGAAGGGTTGGATGCCATAGGACAGGTGACACTGTTGACTGACATGGAGATCTCGTCCCTGGTGAAGCCACCTGATGTTGTATGGTTGCGGGTGTGGTGTTGTCGACAACCCCAATTGTTTGACAACCTTAGCTAAGATGTGGTTCTACTAGCTGGCGTTATCAACAATGAAATGCAATGGGGTCCCCTTCACCCACATATATGAATGGAATAGATGCTCCCCCTCTTCAAGATCTACTGGTTCTTCTGGTTAATTTTTTTTGGTCATGACAGTAGCAGTGGGGTCTATGTCACTCATTTGTCTGTTTTCAATATTTTCTGCATCAGATTTAGAATGAGAGTTTGGCTCCGTGTCTTTGACCTCGACCACCAATGACTGTTTTGAGCGACATTCATTGGCGTTGTGCCAAGGGATTTTGTGGAAGTCACACCACTTCCCAATGTCATTCTCCATATTTCCTTTACCCTTATTGTCCTATGTCTTGGACTGGTTGTCTAGAGGTTGTTGGTTAGGGTCATATTTACCGTGCTTTGGTTGTTGCAGATTTGCAGACCCAAATTCTCATCTGTTCCGGTGCCTAAATTTCTGCTCGATTTTGATAGCATATCGATAAGAATCTCCCAATGATAAGATGTTTAGGAAATCCATTTCGGTTTGGATGTATCTATGCAGAGCCCCATGATATTTTAGAACTAGATGTCGCTCAGAGTCTTTGATACCCAGCTTGGTGTGCAAGGTATGGAAAGTATTTGTGAACTTTGGAATTGTTTGGCTCTTCTCTTGACGCAGTGTGGTCCATCTCATGTACTGGTCTTCATAGTTATCAATAGTATAGTACTGTTCTTTGACTGCATCCACAAAAAAATCTCAAATGGGCTTGGCCCCATATATTCCAAATTTCTCTATGGAACTTTGTTCATAGTAAGTTTCCCACCAATGTTTAACATGGAGGAGAGCCTTGAGGAGTGCAAAGATGATTTTTTCCCTGCCGAAAAAAAATTGAACAGAGAAATAACCTTCTAATAGATTTAACCATTTTTCTAAGGCATATGCATCTATCTGACCTTCAAATATGGGAATATCAAAATTAACTTATACCTTGAAGAGAGAGATTCCTCCAAAATGGTCGCTTGATGAAGATGCACCTGTTGCTATCGACAGGTGTTGAAGGATGTGTACAAAATTCTCCATCATTTCGTCCCTTTGTCACGCGATATCTTTCTCAAGCAACACATTAATAGAATCTTATGCTCCGTCATTTTTCTATTATTCCACCATCGAGGATTTCTTGGGCGTGTGAGAGTGATTGTCCTCAAGAGAGACAAGATTGAGACCCAACTGGATGTACTCGGACCTCGTTGGGGACATGCGCTGAAAAACGATAAAGATCAGCCTGCTCTAATACCATTGATCCAGATTATTTTTGGTACGAAATGAAAGAAGTGAAATTACAATGAAATACTCATGAAAATTTCTAGAAACACAAAAATACAACAATACTTGATTTCTATTAATGAAATAATTGTAAGAAGAATGCAAAAATACAAAGTGCAAGACTTGCTAGAATGGTGGAAGCTTTATCTCTGAGAAGAGATGTGACGGCTAGCTCATTCGCAAGAATATGATTACAATGAAGCTTTAAAGTCCTTTTTATGATAAACATGAATGCCAAAACCCTCGACATAAAAAAACCTAACCCTAGGAGATGAAATGCCAAAATTCATGTGGGCCTCGTTTGGGTAAGTTAGTACATTAACTTATCGGGGTCGTAACTTTTTCATACGGTCTTCATTTTTTGCTATGATAGCCCATTGGAAATGTCTTTTTGAAAACTACACATTATGCCGTCAAACTCTGACTTGTTCTACAGTTTCATTGTGGCATGCCAAAAAAACACTCTTTAGGGCCCCAAAACGGCCCTAGAAGTACAAAAGGATGTGTTGACATGAAAACATACAAAATAATCCAGTTGGATTAGGGGAGAGGCCGCCAGTATCCACCTGGAATATATGTAGGGCTTCAGACAACCCCGAAAGTGTAGAACCCACAATTACAAAGAAGTACAAAAGAACGTGCTAAATTAAAAACTGACAATAGGATCCAGTTGGAATAGGTGGGTGGCCACCAATATCCACATGGATCAATCCTCTCCCCTTAGGAAACAATGGTCTCCATTACATTGAGTGCCCAGGGAAGAGGGGAAAGCATTTTCTGAATCTGAATCTTGGTGAGTTGCGTGCCTTGTTAGAGAAGTTGTGATGCTTGGTCTGTGGAAGACTGTCACAAACCTATTGTTGGCGGGGTTGAATATGCTCCATCAACCTGTTATCTCTAGGTTTGACGAGGCATTGTGTAGGCACCATTGTAGGTGAAGAAACAATGTCTTCTTTCTCTTCAAAAATCTGTTTTTGCTGGATAGAAGGTGTTGAGACTAAAGTGGTTGTAGCAGTCTTTTGTGCATCCTTTGAACACACTATGAAGAGGATGAATTTTGCAGTATGAGAGATTACCTTGTGACACTATTTTGGGGGATCAATAGTCAGAACTACCTCTGTTATCCTATAGAGTTGACCTCCCAGAGTAATAATGACACTACGTGGTCTAGACTCATAGACAACATGGTGTTTCCACATATATGGTTGGTCCAAAACAACACCACATACATCAAGAGGGGAAACATCACACACTACCTCATCCTTGATTGGTTGGATGCCATAGGACATGAGACATTGTTGGCTGACACGGAGATATCATCCCTGATGAATCCACTCGATGTTGTATGGTTGTGGGTATGGTGTTGTCGACAACCCCAACTATTTGATGACCTTAGCTGAGATGAGGTTCTTCTAGCTTATGTTATAACCATTGAAATGCAATGGGGTCCCCTCCACCCACATTTGTGAATGGAAGAGGTGCTCCCCCTCTTCAGGATCTATTAGTTCTTCTAGTTGAATTTGTGTGGTCACGAAAGTAGTAGTGGGGTTTGTGTTGATGATCTGTCTGTTTTCAATATTTTCTGGATCGGATTCTGAATCAGGGTTTAGCTCCCTGTCTTTGACCTCATCCACTAATGATTGTTTCGAGCGACATTCATCGATGTTTTTCCAGGGGATTTTTTGGAAGTCACACCACTTCCCAGTGTCAATTCTTCATATTTCCATTGCCCTTGTTATCATGTGTCTTGGACTAGTTGTCTAGAGGTTGTTGGTTAGCTTCGTATTTACCGTGCTTTGGTTGTTGCAGATTTGTAGACCCAATTTCCCATTTGTTCTGGTGCCTAAATTGTTTCTTGATTTTGACAGCATATCGATAATTAGCTTCCAATGATGAGATGTTTAGGAAATCCATTTCGATTTGGATGTACCTATGTAGACCCCATGATATTTCAAAACTAGATGTCGCTCGGAGTCTTTGATACCCAGTTTGGTGTGCAAGTTATGGAAAGTATTTGTGAAATCCGACACTATTTGGCTCTTCTCTTATCGTAGTGTGGTCCACCTCATATATTGGTCTTCATAGCTATCAACAAGATAGTATGGTAATTTGACCGCATCCACAAAAAAATACCAAGTGGGATTAGCCCCATATATTTCATATTCCTCTGTGGAACTTTGCTCCCAGTAAGTTTCCCACCAATGTTTGACATGGGGGAGAGCCTTGAGGAGTGCGAAGGTGATATTTTCCTTGTACGATGATTGGATTTGACTCTCCCTAACTCAGGATGCTACTGTTTGTTTTGGAAACTTTGGAGAGTTATGCTCAAGGCCTAATCCAAAGTACTAAGCCTAGTCTATTGTTGGTGGAGGATCCTAGAAAAGAAAAAGTTCTAAATAATTTTTAATTAGCGTTGATTTTATAGCTGTTCTTTACTCAAAAAGGGTACATGGAAGTGAAATGAATGGAATTATCACTCAGTCCCAAACAATGCATCAAAGATGATAAGCATTCATTTCTTTTTGATGAACATCTATCTGAGGGAGAGAGAGAGTTCTTTTCACTAACAAGCACAAATAAGGAATGTCCTCAAACAAATTTTCTTCAATCAAATCCTGATATGATGCTAAAAATTTTGAGATGCCTTCTAACATGCACAATTAATCATGAAAATGCTTTTTATTGTTTGCATATGAATAATGATTAATTCAACATAATGTTCATCTTGCTAATTATCTTTTTGGATGAATGGAAATCAGACCAACACAAGCAAGAATCATACAAACAATACACCCTTTCATTATGATCAAAACAAGAAGCGAAAGAAAAGAAACAATCAAAGAGAAATCAAACTTCACACCCAAAAGAGAAAGTCAAAGAATAATGGTCTTAACTAAAACCAAATGAAAAGATATGTAGACCTTTGATGACCTTCAACAGCGTTTTTCGTTCAGTTGACGAGGAGAGAAAAACAATGCATAGGTTTCAACAATCCAAATGGCAGAAAAACTCAACAATAATAGTGAAGAAGGCTACAAAATCCAAACAACAATATGTTTGTTCTTCAAGAAAAAGACAGATGTCAAAGCTGGAAAGAAGAAGGATTGACTCACAAGGTTACCTAGCAAGAGAGACATAGAGGAAAAACCCTAAAAAAAACAATTCTGAAAAGTTTATTGGCCAAAGGAGGGTCGACGCTCTTTTGTCAAGGACAAGGAGAGTTATGGTTCACTGTGTAAGGCTATTAGGGAGCGCTGGCACTCTGTTAATACAGGGATAGGGGCGCCAGGTTCAAAAACTCCCACAAATGTCAAAAAAATCCAAAAATTGTAATTCAATATTGACAATTAGGCTGAGTATGATGGGATAGGGAGCCAATCAACTCATGAAACCAATCAAAAGAGGAGTGAACCAGGTCTGAAACAATCAAGGGGTAGAACAAGTTCAATGAGGAGAAATCAAAACAAGAAGTTTCGATTTGAGAAAATCTCCCCAGTGGAGCCGCCAGTTTTTGTTGTAGGAAAATCTCCCTGTGGATAGGTAGATTGCCTCAAAGAGATTGACCCTAACTCTAAGACAGAAAATGCTTAACGTGGACACTGACTTCCTTTCAAATCTATACAAACTAACACATGAGAAGGAAGGAGAACAAAAGTACCTTTTTATCGGCGTTTGTCCTTGCACACTCTGAGTTGAGCTCCAATCCGTTTCTCCTCGCTGAGTCCTGTAGGCAAACAAGATACGACCACTTCCTACTCTATTGATATTAGCTTGAAAACAGATCTATCTATCAATGATAATTTCATGTAACATTAGACACAAACTAGAAAGAAACAGGCCAAGCGTGTCATATTGATGAGAATAACGACATCAGTACTTACAATCGTAGATGCAAATGTGACAGCTTCGTCAAGTCCCCTTCGTCTAACCCTTGCTCGAAAGATCCACAACCTGGATGACAGCAGCTTCACTGATCACTCCTCTTTGGCTGACTATGTGTTTCCTATGAGATCATAGGTTTCATGCTAGCAATTCTTCCCCTTTTTCACCATCATAGAGCTTGCTTATATAGGTTAAGAGGAGCTTAACCTCTTGAGTTATCTTTAGAACAAGTTGGGAACTTCCTCCTTAGATCAGGGATCTCCTAATGGAACCAAGAATTCGAATGCAACTTCCTTTTAAACTTGAAAGATCCTTCCCTTATTCTCCTCAACGAGCTAACCACTACCCCAGATTAGGCAACGCTCCCTCAAAAGGGGGATTAGAGCACTGTAGCGCTCCCTAGGAAGCTTGATGGAAGCGCCAGCACTTCAGAGGTGAATAGCGCTCCTTCAGAGGGGCAGGCAAGCGTTATAACACTCCCTGATGCCTTGTAGGGGAGCGCCAGCTCTCCTAAGGCTGATGTAGGGGAGCAATGACCCTCAAAACCGTTGTTTAAGAGCTCTTCTCAGGTGTTAAGAGTTCCTTGACTTCAGTTAACCAGTTTCCCTTCTCTAAATCAAGTGTATGAGATTTTTTAAGTGCCTCCTTAGTGTCGTCGTTATGGCAGTATGCTTGAGCAACGTTTGCGACACTTGTGAACAACTTGCGACACTTGCGAAAGTTGTAAGGAAGATGCGACACTTACGACAATTGAGAGGAACATGCGACACTTATCCAGTTGAGTAATTTTGATGTGTAACACTGAGGACAATGCAAAAATAAGGGGAGGGGATTGTAATACACCAAGGACAAGCCCTAGTTATATCTATGTATTTTAAACATTTTTTGTAGGTTGGTGGGCTGAGCAATTGTAAGCTGGTAAGCTTATGTGCAAGTAGGCCGGAGAGCCTAGGTCTTAAAGTCCAGGAGCTTGTTTTGTACATGTAATTATGCACTTTGTTAATATAAAAACATCGCTGCGTATAGACTGACCACCAAGAAAAAGTGATGGGGGACTAAGTTTCCACAAGGTTGGGTAAGGGAGGAGACTAAGTGTTTGGGCCTAGGGGCTAAGCTAGGGGGGCTTACCTCTAAAGGGGATAATAATTTATTATTATTTCCTAAAAGGATAAGGTGCTCAATTTACCAAGTGTTGTCCTAAGTTCTTGGAAAGGGAACGTATGCAAAATGGAGTGCATGCAGCTCCAGGAAGACAGGTGTCGACCTGGGCACATGCAGTTAAAGCTAAAGAAGTCAGCCATGTTAGGGATTCTCTCTCTCATTCTTTCATCCTCTACTTGATTTCACTAGGATCTAGGGTGTCTGAACCATTTTTCCTATGCGTCTGCCTCTGTATACCCATGAACAATGAAGGAAACCCTCATGGGAAGGTTGTTCATTTTCCATTCTCCCATCCTCCGTCTAAACCCAGTGAGAACCCATGGACTGAGCCATGTCTTCTGTGAAGCCCGAGCACCCTGTATTTGTCAGTGTCATGTGTGTCATAATTCTTGGTTGTTGTGGCCATGTAGTTCCTTGGCTGAGTGTGGTTTGCTGCCATCATTTTTTCTTTGTTGAGCCTTTTTGTTGTCCTCCTTGTGCTGGAATGAATTTGAAGAAGCAGGTTGTCAGGCCTATGTGCAACACTCTCTCTAGGTGAGGGAGGTGGTCGTGGTTAAAGAGGCAAGTTGTCATGCCTATGGGAAACTCTCTCTATGTGAGAGAGTGTGTTGTGGAAGTGATTTATCCTGGAATGGGTCTAGTAGCTGCTACAGAGCTCTGATAATTCCAGTTCAACCTATTGCTGAAGCCCAAGGAAAGGGAGGTGAAGTAGTCGATGGACTATGTGATAGTGAAGTTGTATACTCCTGGGGTGGGATAGGCATGTGGGGAATGAGAGTCTGTGAGTAGTGGGCATAAGTGGCTCCTGGGAGAGAATCCTTCCTCTTGAACTATATCACTTCCCTATCGACCTTTCCTAGTCTAGGATTCCCTTGCCTTGGGTGGAGCTTAGTCCCAGCTCGGGGGTGACCCACTGCTGAGTGTGATGATCAGCATGGTCTATGGCTGGGAGGTTTGTGGAAGGTCTGCACGCAGTTGGTGGTGTTATTCCAGTTGAAAGATAAGTATCATTTATGTGCTTAATTTTATGTTATGCATGTATGTGATGCTTGAATGTTATAATGTATTTTGTTGCGTATATGAATTATTGTCTATTACATTTGAATATGTATGGTAGCATTAACTTAGTGTTATGTGTTTTATTTCGATTAAAATGCATGTTATATAGTAATATGTGAATGTTCTGCGTGGTAGTGTTACTCGGCCCGTTGAATGGTCGGGGACGTTACATTTTGGTATCGCAACTAAGTCAGAGCTAAGTAGTGGAATTTCTGGTATTGGTGGAAGGTCGGGGATGTTACTTGATTCCTACCTCTATTAAGTATTCCTGGTCATGTATTATCTTTTTCTTAGTGATTTGGAGTTGATAATATTGTCCTTCTTCAAACTCATTATCTTGAATTCATAAATTTTATCTTCTTCATACTTAAAACCCTTGTCCCCTTTGTTTCCATTTAGTTCGGGTGTTCCAAGATTTAGTCTCCCATTAACTCTTCTACCTTCGTCTACCCCAACTATAACCCTAGTTACCATCAAGGTAGGAACTAATTTTACTCCAAACCAGACTCAAATGAAAAATCAACTTGTCTTACCTTATATGGATGGGTTGAATCTCCTATATCTAACCAAACTTATAAGTGATCATATTCAACATACCACTACTTGGCCAACCATTCTAACCAAGTTACCTTCTGATATCCCCAATTTTTAGGGCCATGTTAGAGAGGACACCTCTAATCATATCATGCCATTCCACCATTGGTGCTCATCCATTAACATCATATATTACTCTATCATAATTTGATTTTTTCAATGCATCCTTAGAGGTGTGTCCAAAAAATGGTATATTGATCAACCTTCCAATACCCATAACACCTTTGACTCCAAGTACAAAGTGTTTTTAAACTTTTTTCAACTTCTAGTTCACCATGTAGGGATTGAAATCCCTACCAAATTTCGTCAAACTATTACTACCCATATCATAGATCATATTCATGAGTGAAATAAGAGATGAGGCTTCTATAAGGATAAAATTAGTTATCAATTCCTCATGGATTACTTACTGAAGTCCTTGCTTCCTTCCAAAAAAAAATACATGACCATGACCATTCCCAAAACTGAGGAGAAATACATTTGAAAGGCCCAATAATATGACTTGATTTATGCCTAGTYAGGGTATTTTTATACCATTATTATTGATGCCCCTTTCTCTCACTCAAGTGACTTGTCTGCACCAAGGGCATCCCATATTGCTAATGGTGTCATTGGATATATTTCACATAATAATATGTACTCTTATCCTCTTGGACCTAACATGTATGGTAACCCATATGGTGGAGTCAATACCTTGTATCCCTTGTCTCAAGTAGGTTGTCCCATAATTCCTTACATTTACCCTAATCCTCCACTATATCCCTCTAATTACACATATCGATCGGTAACTAGAACATCTTATTCAGGTCCCCTTGCACATTGGCACATGCATGGTCATGCTTGTACTAGTTCCTCTTGTATTGGGGTAATCATGAATCCATATTATTCCTTTCCTATACCTCCATCAACAACTTCAGTACCTATAGTTATGGTTTCTCAACCCCTAGTCAGTTTCATTCAACCCACACCTCCTATACAAGGTTAGGTGTATGCTCATTAAAATTTCCCTAATCCTCCCATCAAGAACACCAATAATAATAATTATAATAATAAGGGTGTATATTTTAACCTTGTAAAATATTTTACTGTAAACAAATTTTCAATAAAAGAACATAAAAGATACAATGGAAAATACACACATTATGCATATATTTTCCTCCTGGAAACCCAACCAAGAAAACCTACATATTCTATATTCATTCATAGTGATACATTGTTTACAATACAATATACATACAAGAGTCAATGACATCCAAAATCGTAACCCAATGACCTGGATTAGTCAAAAACCCTAATTCCTTAACCAGAAATAAACAATTAGCAAAAACCATGTGCCAAAAAATCACCCAATAATGGACATGAAAAACGAGGAAAAAATGTGACAGGTTTCCCAAGGATTTTTTTTTTGTATCAAGGCGCTTCGCCCCTGGGCACCTGGTGCAATGTAGAAGACACTAGAGCTAGTTGTGAAAATAATATAACACATACCTAAAATTCTCCCACTTGTTGTTTCTTTCTTTGCATACAGGGGGTTACAGGGTTACCTAGCCAACAATCTAGGGCAACAATGCCCTTGAATCCTCTACACCAAGAGAACTTCTCAGTGCTCACAAATTTTGTTAATGAAACTGCAACATTCTTCTAAGTGTCCACCTTCATCAGCAAAACTTTATTTTCTTCAACCATGTCTCTCACAAAGTGATATCGACTATCAATATGCTTTGTCTTTAAATGATAAGTCAGGTTCTTTGCCAGAAAAATTGCACTCTAACTGTCACAATCTATCCTTACAACTTGTTGTACCAACCGAATACCTGAACACAATCTTTGTAACCATACTACTTCCTTAATTACATGAGTGGATGTCATGTATTCAACTTCTATAGTTGAAAGTGCCACTACAACCTATCGTTTTCTCATCCAACATATTGCTCCTCCAAAAAGGTTAAAAACATACCTACTTGTAGATCTCCTACGATCCATATCTACAGCCCAGTTTGAATCCACAAAGCCATGTATTTCCTTGGTATCATAATCCATAGCTAGCAGTTCCATGCAAATACCTAAAAACCCTTTTTACTATTGTCTCATGATCCTTCCCTGGTTTTGACATATACCTGTTCAAAACTCCCACTGCATGTGCAATGTCCGGTCTAGTACAATCCATTGCATACATAAAAATGCCAACTACACTCACATATGGAACACAAGACATGTTCTCATCCTTTTCTTGTGTCTTGGGACACTGATCCGTAGATAACTTTACACCAAAAGGAATAGGGACCTTCATCGGTTTACATTCCTGCATATTAAACCTATGCAATATTGTCTTGACATATTTTCTCTGACTAGAGTGTCCTCTTTTTCTGATCTCTTTTAATTTCCATCCCCAAAATGAAATTTGAAGCACCGAGATCCTTCATGTCAAATTTAGACATTTTTCACATCCTAGATAATCTCCTTGTTGTTTCCTATCAGCAACATGTCATCCACATACAAAACCAAATAAATCAAATGATCACCAATTAATTTAAAATACACACATTGATCCTATTTGCTTCTTGTGAAGCCAAGTCCTAGCATATAAGTATCAAAAATTTTAAACAACATCCTTGGTGATTGTTTAAAACCATACATGGACTTTTTTAGCTTGCATACCAGCTCCTTCTTTCCCTTCATAGCAAAACCTTATAGTTGTTTCATATAGATTTATTCTTCTAGATCCCCATGTAGGAATGTTGTCTTCACATCCATATGTTTTACTTCAAAATCAAATGCAACAACAATAGGTAAAAGAAATATTATATAAGTTAACCTGGAAATAAAAGAAAAAATATCACCAAAATCATTTCTCTCAACCTGGGTATAACCCTTTTCTACTAACCGAGCTTTGTATTTCTCCAATTTTACTTCTCCATTAAAATTCTTTTTAAATATCGATTTGTTGTTAATGGGATTTCTTCCAGTCGACAAATCCACTAGATCCCAAGCCTCATTCTTATCCAAGGCTACCATTTCTTCATCCATGGCATTTTTCCAGAGATTTCCATCCTCTAAATCCATGGCCCCCCTGACAGTTATAGGATCATCATCAGTAATAGAAAAAGAAAAATTTGAACGGAAATCAGATGGAGTATACCTTTCTGGTAGCCTTCTTTCTTGAACCAATATCCTCAATATTGGAGTATGAGGATCTTGTTCTTCTGATTCCTCTTCTTCTATAGAGTTTGATTCATCATCCTTTAAATCAAACTCTATTTTATATAGTTCTTCCTTACTTGGTAGGACTTCATGTTTAACAACATCCTTCATTTCTCTAAATACCACATCTTGTCTATACACAACCTTCTTATTTTCTAGGTTCCAAAGCATATAACCTTTGAGACCATATTAATACCCAATAAAGATACACTTTTCAACCTTCTTATCTATCTTACTCCTATTTTCCTTTGGAACATGCACATAGGCCTTGTTATCCTCTAGCCTAGGGATAACTAAGGAGATTATGTCTCGACGCCCACAGGTCCTATACATGGAGTACCAAGAGCCATATTGACTTGATATTGGCCCTAAAGGGCCCATATTTCTTGTTTAGCACCTCCACCTTGTCAGCAACAACAACATCCATCCCATCGGCTTGGTCCTTCAGGAGCATTGGGTCTTGTTCCATGAGGTAATGAGGTCGGGTATCATGGTATGTGTCACTCTGATTTTCAAAACATTTGAATATGTTCATTTAATTTTGTTTGCTTCTGACGTGTGCTTGGACTTTATGCCTTTCCACTTGTCCACACTTAGGGGAATGACATGATTCCCTAACAGGTTTGTTCCCTTAGCTTTTGAGTTGCCACTGGTTGGGTTCATGAAAAGTCATCCATCCCTTGCATTAGTTCAGGTATTGGGTTTGCCAAGATAGCAAAGGGATGTACCTTGCCTTGTGGGAAGAAGGGGATAAAGGCCCAGAGGGTAAAATTAACTAGCAAAAGATAAAAGCTAAAATAACAAAACCTTCATATGCTTCACCCAGGGATCCCCGAGAAAGAAATAAAAGGATTCTCTGTAAGAAATGGAGGGACCCATAAAATAATAAAATCAAGACCTATTTGGAGGATAGGGGGTCTCATCACGAGCCAACCTATTAGGCCCATGGGCATGTAGCAGTATGAAACTACCATTCAGTTGGTTACCATGCCTGGGTAGTTGCTCTTGGTGGCATATCCAAGAGAAAGGGGGTCTCATCATGAGCCAACCTTCTCATTTCCATGAAATGCTTATGGGTAACATTGTCACCACTGGTCACCATGCTAGGGCTGTGTCCCGTAACTAGTCTCTTGAAAGAAAAATCAATAAGGTAAAAAGGTAAAATGCANTCCATGACAAGGTGCAACTCACCCTCTTCAGAGGCACCCATAGGTAAGCCATACATTTCCCTGTCATCACTGCACCCATTGCTCAAACATCCCCATACCACCTCATCCACTTGCATGACCTAGATTTCCCTTCACCTGGAAACATACCACGTCTAATGAGAATTATCCCAATAGGACCTCCTGAAACCATGTCCAAACTTGTATTGTATAATAGCATAACGTCTTTGAGCACTTGTCTAAGAAAGGGGTGTTTTATGCACATGTTTAGATAACTTGATTATTAGACGTGATTGACATTTCTATGATTCATGTGACTTATGAGCCCATGGAGGGCATACTTGTTGTTGTTGCAGAGCCACACCCAATGAGAAGGTACACATGGAGATATGATTAGTTCAGACCTCCGTAGGGCTAAAATCCCACTAGATGGATGATGAGACCCCAGCTAGGAGCAGACACATATCAGAGTCTTGCACCGGAGAAAGAGGAGGATGTTCCACCAGAGATAGCCTGGAAGGCCTAGACCCAGGGGGGTATTTCCCTCCCACTATTATGTTGGCCTTGGAAGGCCCATGACGTCACCTCTATGACCCTTGATGTCACCCAGCGTTTGATGGACACTTTGGAGGCAGTTTTGTGCCAAGTGGCACGTGTGGCTTGATCTAGAGGCCTTGGGAGGCCTAACATTTTTCTCCTGGAGGACAATGTTTCACCCGATAGGCCCAATGTCACCCTAGAAAGGCATGATGTCACCTCTTATTCTTGATTTATGGTTTAATTTGTCATTTTATGTAAAAAACTAGATATTACATGTAAACTGGCCATGTCGACCTTTTTTATTCGATTATGTAAATTAAAGGTCATTTTCACTGTATAAATGAGGGTTTTTTCCCTTGTATTTTTCATCATATTTCACTCACACTTAGTGAGGTCTGAAATTTGTGCCCTAATTAGGGTTTATTGGCTGAAATTTGGTGCGCACTTCTTGAAGGAGGCTATTTTTGGTGTATTTTGGCATTTTTCTTGGTGGAAATTCTTCAACTAGGACTATTGCTAGATTATTCTTGGTGAATGTAAGTAAATTTCTGCAATCCTTCTTCATTTTGAATGGTTATGGTACACGTGTGAACCTCCTCATGAATCTTAATAAGCTATTTTTCCTTGGCCTTTGACTCCACCTTGGTATCCTCTTAGACTCTAGTGCTTTCTTGAGCCTTTAGAGGTGTCACTACTACTCTTACACCACCATGCCTCTCTACCCAACTCTCCTACATGAAATTCAAGTGTTCACCCAAGTCAACCTACTCTTGAGATAATCTGCCCAATCCTTCACCACCCTACATTAAGATAAGATTTTACAGGTGTCGGTTGATGTAGTGTAGGTGTGTCTTCCTACTATAAGGGAACTCTCACTACTTTACCACCTTCCCCAAGATACCTCCGACCCCGCTGCCTTCATCCAAATTTTAACTGACCTTCATTGACCTAGTATCTTCTCGATTGATAACCACCCATTTCGATCTTCTTGTCACCTGACAACGATACAACCCGAGGATAGACCAATCTATGACACTAGATAGAACCTGTGGGTAGAAACATCTGATCCATTATTCTTTGCAAGACAACCCCGATCAACCATGATTATGCTTCCAATATTATGAAATTTCTAGCTTAAAACCGTAGGAGGTTAAAGCACATGTTATTTTTCTTTCCTTAACAACTTTTCACCTACTAGATTGTGTTATAAACCCTACTTTATAGAAGCTTTGTGCTAAGGGCCCTGCCATTGCATCACCCTAGCATCATTTGCTTCATCTATTTTTCATCTAATTCATCCTTGAGCTAAAGAAGAAGGAAAACCGCTAGGGCTTAGGGTTACCTACTTCCTAGTGGAAATTCCCCCCCTAGGGTTTAGTGTTTGAGGTCTTGGGTTACCAACACCTCAATCACTGAATTTATTGTCTATAGATCTCACATTATCAGTTGTTACTTCAATATTTCCTCTACAAAAAGTGACTCCATTAATCCTAAAGGAACTGATCTAGGCCTTGCACTTGATTGATTGATGAAAACAACTCTCAAAACTTTTACCTCAAGTTATCTACTAACCTTTCCTAACCCTAGAGTAGACTTATTTGCTAACCTACTTGATGATGATACAAAAGTAAGCTACATCCATATATTGCATCAATAAAAGCACTTAAAAGAAATTATAAAGTTGATTTATACACTGCCTAATTAGCTTTTGACAAATGCTAGTACATTGCTATCATTGAGTTATTATTTTTGGTCATTGTGAAGCTCCTTTAAGGCATTTATTGTGAATATATTATCTTATAAACATTGATGTTATAAATTTATGTTTCCTTCATCTTACATCAACTATTGCTTTTATTGACAAGTCCATGGTTTTATGAAGCACTAAGATCAAATTGTACCTGCAAAAGATATTGTTTTCTTGTTTCTTTGTTCTGCGTAGGTACATATAAGAACATCACTTCTTATTTGTTAAAACCTTGGGACTTTTTGATTAGTGTGACTTGTGAAAGGGGATACTTTTATAGAGACTTTAAACTTTTTCCTCCTCAAACCCCTAGGTCACCAGGGACATCTCCCCTAGGCCATCAACCCTAAATAGAAAGAGGTATCTTATTAAGGTGACAATTATAGGATAACCTCTTGTTACGCCAATTTTTCTCCCTTAGCGTTTCACTTTGGCACAAGTACAAATTGCATGATAAAGTGTCTCATAGCCAAATACCTTGAGATGTGTGAGAGAAGGTTTATTACTAATCCATACCTCTTGTGGAATCTTTTAATCTAACGCTGATGAGGGTGATTTGTTGACCAGGTAACATGTAGTACCCACTACCTATGCCCATAATTCTTTCCCTAACCCGACACAACTGAGCATGCACCTTACTTTTTCCATCAATGTCTTGTTCATCCTTTCTAAAACTCCATTCTGATGAGGTGTATATGGAGTAGTCTTATGCCTTTCTATACCACACTTCTTATAGAATTCTTCAAATTCATTCCTACATAACTATCCACCATTATTTGTCCTCAAAACCTTAATTATTTTCTCTGTTTGATTCTCAACAAGAGCCTTAAACTCTTTAAACCTGTCAAAGACTTTATATTTCTTTCTGAGGAAATATATCCAAGTATTCTCTGAGAATTCATCTATAAATGAGACATAGCACAAAAGTTTTCCCAATGATGGAACCGACACAAGTCCAAACACATCACTGTGAACTAGATGTAAAATTATGTCTTCCCTCGTTGCACTAGAGGGGAATCTTACCCGATTCTGCTTCCCATATACACAATGTTCACAAAAATCAAAATCTATAGAGTAGTTAGACATACCTTCAACCATACCTTTAACGTGTAGTAGTCGAAGACCCTTCTTTCCGAAATGCCCCAATCTTTGATGTCACATCATAACATTTTCTCCAGAGACTATAGGAGTTCTTTCTTCTTCAACTCTAGTATCAGGAACAATGGAACTATTACACCCATCAATAATAGTGCTTCCTTGCAGCTTATACATAGTTCCAAAATGAACTCCCTTTAGCAGCACCATTACTTCTTGAACCATCCTGCAGGTTTCCTTTTAAAATATTGTTTTTACCCTTGGATCATCCATTTTTCTTACATAAATCAAATTTTTGGCCAATCTTAGGATGTGCAAAACACCAGGTAGTGTTCTAATCCTTCCATATATGAGCCTCAACTTGAGTTTTTCTCAACCTATGATTTTGGTTATCGATCCATCACTTAGGAAAACATTACCTCCATTATACTTTTCATATTCACAGAACCACTCCCTGTGGGGAGTCATATGAAAGGATGCACATAAGTCAACCAACCATACCTCATGATCTACTTGTTTTCTTGAAGAAGCCAAGAACACATCCCCTCCTTCCTTGGAGGTATTTTCTTCTATAGAAGTAGTTATTCAGATCCCATCTTTTTCTCAACTTTGGATCTACAATGCTTCTTATAGTGCCCTTCTTTTCCACATCTCCAACATACCTTTACAAAATTTCCAGGAGACTTAGATCTTCCCTTAGACTTAGATCTCCCACTTGAGGACTTAGACCTATTTCTTTCCTGTGAGCATCCTCTTGCAAATAATGCATTTGTGCTCTATCCTTACATGTTCTTGTGTCTCATCTCCTATAACAACAAGGATGATACCAATTCATCAAACTTCAAGGTAGTTATATTACTACATATGGCCGCAACCAGACTATCCCACGATTCTATTAAAGAGCACAGTAAATTGATACACTTATATTCATATGAAATTTTAATCTCAACAGATACTAACTGACTTACCACAATATTGAAGGCATTCAAATGCTTTTCCACTGAGTCTCCATCTCTCATCCTCATGTTATACAACTTCTTTCTCAGGAATAGTTTATTTACTAAGGACTTAGATTGATACAACCGCCCCAACTTATCCCATAAATATTTGGCTATAGCTTCCTATGACACATTCAGTAATACTGAATCTGAGAGACACAGTTGGACTTTTTCTCTTCTCCTTCTGATCCAACTTTTTCTAGTCATCTGTTGAAGTTCATGTAGGTGCGGTACATGGATCCACCACGATCCACTAATCTCTTTCCACCAACAAATATTCCATCTTGAGCTTCCACAACTCAAAAAATTTCCCATTAAACTTCTCTATCTCCATTTTTTAGCTTCTCGCCATTTATTTTCACTTGAAAAATCAATACCATAGATCTCCCAGTATAACAAGGCTTACCACAATCTTGAGCCAAACCCTTGACCACAAAGGCATCCCCTGAAGCCAACAAATCTCTAATACCAAATGTATATTTTAACCATGTACAATATTTTACTACAAACAATTTTCAATAAAAGAATGGAAAATACACACATTACACAGATATTTTTCCCCTGGAAACCCAAACTGAGAAAACCAACATATTTTATATTCATTCATATTGATACATTGTTTACAGTCCAATATACATATAGGAGCCAACAACATCCAAAACCTTAAACCAATGACCTATATTAGTCAAAAACCATAATTCCTTAACCGAAAATAGAAAACCATCGACAAAAACCATGTGTTGAAAAGCCACCCAACAAGGGACACGAAAATTGAGGCAACATGAAAAATGAGGAAAATTTGTGACACATTTCCCGAGGAAAAAAATTATCAAGGGAGATGCCCCCAAACCCCGGCATAGGGGGTAAATATCCCCCCTACAACCCCTGAAAGGGGTGGCTAGTAGCGCCCCCCTCAAACCCCCTTGCGTGTCTGTCGCAACTTACCCAACACATACCCAACAAAGGGGAAGGGAAAACAAAATGAACAACATTAGAATCAACGGAATCAAGGTAACTAGAATCATCAACCCAATAATAACACTACAAGAAATTATAATGTCACTAGTAAGATTCAAGATCATAATTCACAACCAAAATATGGAAAGAGCCCTCATCTTTGTACTAACCTCCCTTTCACTTTTTGTAGGATTTATGGAAATTATACCCATCAAAAATTCCCATTTAATGGAAATGACTTATACCTTATTTTATTTGATTGAAAGATTCAAACAACAAATCCCAAGAAACACTAAGTCACCTTGTTACCCAACCTAATACACCTCGATCATCACAACTATCTATGTAGTGTAACCCTTTTCCAACACAAGGATTTATTTCTATGCAAGAATTTGTCCCTTCCAATCAACATACAAACCCCAACCCTTCTGTAGATGGTACTTTTCAAATTTTGTACACGAACTCGGTGGATATTAAAATTCCATCTTAATAATGCTAGTATGGTGTGTCTTATGAAGCTTTACCTATTGACTCAAATGACCCTCCACCCACTAGCAAACTACTTTTGTAGATTCGCTAACATTCTATCAATCTTCCCCATAAGGTGCATGTTACCAACCAAACTAGTATCCTTTGTGAGGGTACTATTGGGGATAATAACAACACAAGAAATGAACCATTATCTCATTATCAAAATATCCCCTTCACTTTAGGCCAGATCCTTGAAGCCACAAGGGGTATCCCAATCCTTAAAAACAACTCGTATAGTATAACTCATGTCCAACTACACACATCAATACATGTTAGATAGACCAATTCCTTAGTAGAAAACTGAATTTAGGATATTCAACTAAAAGTTAGGGACACAACTACTATAATATAAATAGAGTTAGGAGATAATTGTAAAAGAGCTCGGATATGAAATAAATATGTTATATCAAAAGTATAAATCAACACTAGGAAATCACTCTCTAGATGAAGAGAAAAGTTACCTATGATATGCCTTAGTTATACCTCGATTCTATTCTGGGAAATGGAATAAGTTCATTATTTCCAACAATTCTAGAATCTGATTTAGGATAATAAAAAAAATGGAATAAAATGCAGATTTTGGGTGAGGAAAAGTACCCCGAGAGTACCTACTATCACTTAGAATAATGAACCTTAGGTATTTTAGATACGAAAATGAATAACCTATTCCAAACATTCCCCAAAATAATTAATTTTAGGCACAAATGAATAATATCCATGAAATTAGCTCAAACTTGCAAAGGAAGGTGGTGAATCCCCCTAGGGTTTCACCAAAAATATCCAAGATGAAAAATAAAAACAATGAACCACTTAGAAGATGAATTTAATAATTATAATGTATTATATACACTTTATAAAAAATCCACAAGTGAAATAGAGGCTAGGGTAAGGCTATATTTCACCTTTTAGGGTCAAAAGCTTTCTTTAGGGTTTCACAAATTTTGATTTCTTTTTTTTGTAATTTAATTTCCAGAATTAGTAAACAACTTAAATCAACGAAAAAATGTTACATATAACCTTCAAAGATAATTTCATTAGGGTAAATTTTCCTTATTAGTATTACAAATTAGCAATGAAGCATAAACCCATGGATGAAAATGTCTAGAAAATGAAAGTAAATCATTATCTTTGCACTAGACAATGAAATAAACATTTTTTTGATGGTTCATATCTTTTATGTTTTTTTGTTATTTTTTATTTTATATGACATAAAACAAAAGGGTTTAAATTTTAGGGTTTTGTGGTTAGATGTTGGGAGTGAAGATCAAATCCTTGTCTCCACTTAGGGATTCCAAGGTCAAGAATTATTCCCCTATAAGAATTCGTTATCCATGTTTATGGATTAAAATGACACTAGGGACACAAGGCTAGTAGTCTTGCATCTAATCAGGAAAAACCATGAAAACCAAGGCCCTGCAATAAGGGTTTCCCCAAGGGAATATCCTTCACCAACATTATAAACAAAAGACTCGAAAATAATACTTAAAACCCTTTCTAGAAGCATAGAACTAATTAGGACAAGAGATAAGCACTTACCAAATTATTTTACGAAAGAAGGAAGAGATACAAACCCTATATGTCCTCCCTCCAAGTAGTTGATAACTCCTTAATGGATCGATCTTGCTATTTTATGTAGAATCTTGATTAATTTCATGATAGCCTTTGAAAATAACAAGAAGAATAACCAAGAAAGATAAATCTCCAATAATTGACACCAAGCAAATATCTTTTATTAAACAACATCAATAGTGATCTCCAATAATTTACAATAATTTGGAATGAGAGTGCCTTTATTTATAGATGAGGCTCACAACTCCTCCTCTCTATTTATTCTCTAAAATAATCCTAAGGAAATAAAACAAAAGTGACTTGTCATCCACATAATTTGAGAATAAGTCAAATTACAATTAAATGATGATTTGCATGATAGAAACCCTCATAAAAGGGGACGACCTCCAAAAAATGTTTTCAACGAATGCTCAAATAATTTCCATAAACCCTTGAAAAATGTATCCAAAGCATGACCATGTCCATACCTAAGGTCAAGGCACCTCCATGAAGCATGGGATTGCCCTCCAAGTGAAACAATGGGTCATAAAATCCCCAAAAACATGAATGATTTCAAGCTTCTAAGAGAGATGATTTGGATTGAAGGTACAATTTTCCACTTGAAAAGGGCTTGCAGAACCTCAAAACATGGCAAGGAATATTCCTTGGCCATTCTATCCCCAACATACACCTCAAAGAGGAGTGACAACCTCACCCCAATCTGAAACTAATCCCTCTATGTGGACGTGTTCTTCAATTTTTTCCATGAGTAATGAAAGGGTGATCAAATTCCACTCTTCATGACAAAGAATGAGTGCCATGACATCATCATCAAGAGAAAATTCACTTAAGTGACCTCTACATCATCTAAGTGGCTCAAAATAAACCCCACGACTATGATAAAGTGCCCCAAGAAAGGTCATCCATCCTTTAATGAATAAAATGGTTTTAAAAAGTTCCAAAGGAGGGGGGTGTTCTTTTATATGACACATGTCAAGCATATATGAGGTCCATGCAGAGGAGAATAACTATTTTATTCCTTAGAGAGTCTGAAACAATTCTCAAAATATGTGATACACCTAACACTATGTGAAACAACCTCAAGAAATGTGACATTGGATGATTAGGTGCAGAGTGATCTCTGATGGTGAAAATGTAGTACATACATAAGAAAAGGAGGGTCCATGTGGGGTAAACTAAGGTGTGCCAAGCCATGGGTGTGATATGCCTTACAACATGCAATCACATTTTACATACCAAAGAATAAGTGAATAGTGAGGGCCCCATAAATCATGTATCCTAGTAAATCCACTTCAGAATGCTCAAATACCTACCTAGGACATAAATTCCCAACTTAGAGGGAGTTACCACCTCAAAGGGATAATCGAACAAAGAAATAAAACCAATCACCCTAAGAGTGGGGACTAAAAGGGCATGCCATGATCGTCGACCTGAGGGGATCAGGGTAACCTATAACTAATACATGTGCAACAAGTCATCCCATCATGGCCACATACAAAGAAATCATCACACTTTGGGTACATCAGAGTGGTCACATATCGTGGAAAAAAGTTAGGGTACACTACATAGGATATGGGGTGTAACAACTGGCTCCAACATGGGGAGATGTGCTCATATTAAGAGTGCATGAGAACTCCATATTATTCCATAAACCTATAGACATAAAACATTCTCAAAAAATGGATATTAAATGGAAGGGATGGGAAGAGACAAGTTCCTTATCCCTTCCTTGAGATAACACTAAATCCAAGCATGAAATGAAAGGAATAAAGTACATAACACCAACCCTTAGAAAAATTCATACAATATAATCATCATTTTATTTATTCCAAAAAAGATAAAATTCAACACTCAATAAAATGAAACTCAAAAGCAGATAAAGTCAGAAAACTTACTATAGTACAAGGATGCCCCTAAGGAATCATATATTACTTTGATAGAACAATTTCAAGGCTTCCCCATTCATAGAAAATGGAATCTTCTCACCATCCAAATGACTTAAATATAAAGAATTGGTAACTGCAACATCTGCAATCATGTAATGACCTAACCAAGAACTTTCAAACTTACCATGTTTACCTTCTTTTTCATTTTGTTTAATCCACGGAGGGACAAGGTCACTCTTATGAAAGCCTCATTGGTGAGTATTCTTATCAAACCTACTCTTTGTATTTTCTTGACTATGTATCAAGTGATCAATGGAATGTCTTATGTTCTCATCAATATTGATTAATTCATTAATTTTTCCTTTCATTACATCTATATCAGATGTCCAAGTAGAATGTCTTGTGGGAGTGATGATTCTTGTCTCATGCAATTTCTCCAATTCTTTCGGAACAAGAGGGGAAAAATTATCTTGAAGTGGCTTGATACCTTCCTTAAAGAGTATGGTGTGTCAAATTATATCTCCCTTGTGGGCCTTCAAACCATGATTGGGGGAAACAAACACTGAAGTTTTGGAGAATATTTTTAGTTTCCTTTCTTTGCTTTCTTAATATCCCTTCGTCAATCTCTGTCATCTTGGGATCCTCAGTTGATTCAATATTGAATTCTTCATATTCACCAGGCCTAATAATCTCTTTATTTTCTTCATACACATCTATATGTTAAACAAACATTCAAGAGTTACAAGGAATATTGGAATCATGTTGTCCTTTGTTTCTTCGTATGAATCCTGTTCCCTTCAATCGATCTAGTTCTTTGAAAATTATTATAGTATCGTAGAGGATATAACTACTATAATGGATCCTTCATTCAAATCAATTGGTTCAACTTATTACTACTTTTCCCTACTGGATTTCCTCTTCCACATGCTCACTTATGGCCTAGGAGATAATTATTTTGTAAGAATGGTGTAGGATCTAAGCTCTTTAAAGAAAACCAATTCGTTCTCTGGGTCTTGAGGATCCTCCACATGATATTTCCTCATCATATCTATGTGTAATATGACTGAAATACCATGAAATGTTGGAATAGAGGCATATTATAAATCCATATGAATATTGCCTCCTAGGTCAACGACCCACTTTATGGATACAAGAATTCCCCAAGAATCAAGAACATCAATGACCACTACATCCATCACTAAACAAATGTATTGATGATATCCCAAGTGAACTTGAAGGTCCTTTGTTAATCCACAAACTTCGGATTCCATGGAGTCCATGACACAAATATTTGTGTATGTCTTGAAGTCTTCAAACCCAAACGATCCATCACCTTGAGAGACATTACATTAGTCGAGGCTCCGAAGTCCAGTATACAATTGTGTAAGAGCAAGTCTTCCACTAGAAATGAGATGAAAAATGGTTGGTTCTTTTGATTGATGCTTCCTTTTTGCATGTTTTGGAGAGTAAAAGGGGCATCTTCACTCTCATCAACAAAATGAGTTGCTTGAATTGTAGGTTCAAGACCCAAAATGTATTTGATTTGACACTTCATAAAAGGGATGTTTTCTAGCTTGACAATAGGAACATGAACCTTGGGATTGTTAAATCATCCTGTTACATCCAAATTCATCTCAAGGGAATCTCTTGTTGAAGAATCACATCATGGTATCTCTATATTAGGTTTGATCGACCTTGTAATCTGATAATCCGTTTATAGAGGCTTATAAGGCCCTAGATCACAACTCTTGTTTGATCCTCAGGCCTCTAATGTATCTCTTATGGGGAAGGAATCATCCCAAATATTCTACCTACTCTTTATTTTTCATCTTCCATAGACTACCAATTCTTGCAATCTTGTCCATCAAACAAATTATTACACATGTCCGGAGGTGGCTTACTATTCTAACCAATTGATTGGTATACTTTATAATAGAAGGCACACATCTTTTCATCATGGAAACTTTGTGAAGATATGAAAAATAAGGATTTCCATCCCCTATCATGTTGGTAGGCTCCAATTATGTAGAAGGTCTCTTGTTCGATTATGGACCTTTGTATCCATTGTTTATGAAAAGAATGGAAAAACCCTTACTCAAACATTTTTTATATCTCCTCAAGATAGGTGAGATAGGTGGGATTATAAATCTAGGTTTATATCTTGTCAAAATTCTCAATTAGAACTCAAGAAATATGGTTCCTCAATTTGATATTATTTTACAAATATGTAATTTTATGTATTTTATTCAAAATAATTTGAAGTAAAGTAAATAGTGTACGTTCAAAGTAAATGAATTTGTGAAAACATGTATATAAGAAAAATATGAAATAAACAAAAAACAAATCTAAAAATCAGAATATAAAAAGTCCCATAAGTGAGAGGAAATTAGAAAATATTTTATTTAATATCAATATGAGTTACAACTTGGACTATTTCTTCAAGTCCTTGTGAGGACTTGGACCAGTGTAATTCTTGAAAGTCTAAGATTTTATTTGACTCATACATAGACAATTGGTGTAAAACAAAATGCAAACCAGATCATAAAATCGAATTGGATCAATCCAAGCTATATGTGAATCATTGTTTTGAATTATACAAAAACAATATTAATTAGCACTGAATGATTTCATAACTTCTATCTAAAACCAAACAGACATTCAAAATATGAATGACCTTGGAGCATATCACCAGTCAATTCTTCCTAGTCTTTTTTTTCCACCTTTAGAATAACCTTGTTGTCAACAATATAACTAAATTCTAATGAAAACTTAGTATAGAATGAAGAGATAATAATCTCAAATGAGGCTAAATCATACCTTATTAGAAGTTTTTCTTCTTTATTTTATCATTCCTTTCTTTGCATTGCTCTTCTTCTTTTATATATTCATGAAGTACTTGGGTAGTTCAACTACTTTTAGTTTAAATTTTTAATTAACTTTTATTTAAGAGAAGATAATTTTATTTGTTATAAGGGTAAACATATTTAAATAATAGGTGGGATGCCACTAGGTATTCACATGTATTTGACCCAAGTAGGTTGCATGTACCACCATATTCAACGATACTTTTCTTCCTTCTAATGAAATTAAACAAGGAGTTCCACAAATGGATGGAAATATCTCTTCAATATCTAAAATGGGTATTTATCAGAATCACATTTTGCATCTTGGTTTAAGAGATATCATCTATTGAATCTCAACATGTATTTGACCCAAGGAGGTCGCGCATACCACCATATTCAAAAGTATTTTTATCTCAGTTCAAAAACTACAGAAGGACTTCCACAAATGGATGGAAATATCTCTTCAATATCTAAAATGGGTATTTTGTGAAATTTCATTTCGTTTTCTAGTTTATGAGGTATCTTTGTTTGAAGTGTCGCATGTCTGTAACTAGGGTGGTCGTGTGCCATTTAGATTCAGCCTGGTTTTTCTCACTCCATGGTTTTTCTGTAACATGGCTTGGTTATGACAAGAAAGTGTCATTTTTCATTCCAGATTACTCCAAGCCCATCCTGAGAGTGTTGGATTTCTTCATGAAAATTCATCTTCATATTTTCCTAAAATATTGAAATGCCAACAATGTGACAAAGTTGGACATATGAAATATCAATGCTTTGATCTTCATCCTTGTATGCATTGTGGAAGATATACACATTGTTCCACAAAATGTTTCTTATTGAAGAAGTCTAAAAAGAAAAAGATGAAGTCTGCAAGCAAAGATTCCTTATGTAGTAGCTTATACAGATGATGGATCTCCTTTTGAAGTTGGCAAATTGTTCCTGATAGGGGGGAATGAATGATGGTTAGAAACAAGGGAACTTGAACAATTTTTCCCTGACAATGATCTGGATTATTTTCAATGTGAAATGAAAGCAGTGAAATTACAATGAAATACTCATGAAAATTGCCAGAAACAAAGAAATACAACAATACTTGATTTCTATTAATGAAGGAATTGTAAAGAGACTGTAAAAATATGGAGTACAAGACTTGCTAGAATGGTGGCAACTTTATCTCTAAGAAGAGATGTGACAATTACGCACATTCACAAGAAGATGATTACAATGAGGCTCTGAAGGCCTTTTTATGATAAAAATAAATGCCAAAACCTTAGACATCCAAAAACCTAACCCTAGGAGATGAAATGCCAAAAGTCATGTGGGCCCCGCTTGAGTAAGTTAGTACATTAACTTCTCGGGGTCATAACGTTTGCATACGATCTCTGTTTTAGGCGCATGATATCCTGTTGGAAAGATATTTTTGAGAACTACGCATTATGTCGTCAAACTCTGACTCTATCTACAATTTGATTGTGGCACACCAAAAAAACATTGTTTAAGGCCCCAAAACTTCCCTGGAAGTATAGAAAGATGTGCTAGCATAAAAACATACAAAATAAGCTAGTTGGATTAGGTGGGAGGCCACCAGTATCCATCTGGAAGATGTGTAGGGATTCAGACAACCCCGAATGTGTAGAACCCACAATTACAAAGAAGTACAAAAGAACGTGTTGAACTAAAAACTAACAAGACGAGCTAGTTGGAATAGGTGGGTGGCCACCAATATCCACCCGGATAAATCTTCCCCCTTAGAAAACAATGACATCCATTGCATTGAGTTCCCATGGAAGAGGGGAAAGCATTTTCTGAATCTGAATCTTGGTGAGCTACGTGCCTTGTTGGAGAAGTTGTGTTGCTTGGTCTGTGGAAGATTGTCACAAACCTGTTGCCGATGGGTTTGAATATGTTCCACCAATGTGTTGTATATGGGTTTTACGAGGCATTGTGTAGGCACCATTGTAGGTGAAGAAACAATATCTTCTTTCTCTTTGACAATCTGTTTTTGCTGGATAGAAGGTGTTGAGGTTGTAGTGGTTGTAGCAGTCTTATGTGCATCCTTTGAACAAACTGTGAAGAGGATGAATTTTACAGTATGAGAGATTACCTTATGACACTTTTTGGGGGGAGCAGTGGTCAGAACTACCTCTAGTATCCTATAGAGATGACCTTTTAAAGTAATAATGACACTATGTGGTCTAGACTCATAGACAACATGACATTTCCACATATATGGTTGGCCCAAAACAATATCATAGACATCAAGAGGGGAAACATCACACACTACCTCATCCTTGAAGGGTTGGATGGACAGGTGACATTGTTGACTGACATGGAGATCTCGTCCCTGGTGAAGCCACCCGATGTTGTATGGTTGCGGGTGTGGTGTTGTCGACAACCCCAATTGTTTGACAACCTTAGCTAATATGTGGTTCTACTAGCTAACGTTATCAACAATAAAATGCAATGGGGTCCCCTTCACCCACATATATGAATGGAATAGGTGCTCCCCCTCTTCAGGATCTACTGGTTCTTTTGGTTGAATTGTTTTGGTCATGACAGTAGCAGTGGGGTCTCTGTCGTTGATCTATCTGTTTTCAATATTTTCTGGATCGGATTTATAATGAGGGTTCAGCTCCATGCCTTTGACCTCGACCACCAATGACTGTTTTGAGCGACATTCATCGGTGTTGTGCCAGGGGATTTTGTGGAAGCCACACCACTTCCCAATGTCATTCTTCGTCTTTCCTTTACCCTTCTTGTCTTATGTCTTGGACTGGTTGTCTATAGTTTGTTGGTTAGGTTCGTCTTTACTGTGCTTTGGTTGTCGCAGATTTGCAGACCCAAATTCTCATTTGTTCCGGTGCCTAAATTTCTGCTCTATTTTGACAGCATATCAATAGGAATCTCCCAATGATAAGATGTTTAGGAAATCCATTTCAATTTCGATGTATCTATGCAGAGCCCCATGATATTTCAGAACTAGATGTTGCTCGGAGTTTTTGATACCCAACTTGGTGTGCAAGGTATGGAAAGTATTTGTGAACTTTGGAATTGTTTGGCTCTTTTCTTGCCGCAGTGTGGTCCATCTCATGTACTGGTCTTCATAGTTATCAATAATATAGTATTGTTCTTTGACCGCATCCACAAAAAAATCTCAAATGGGCTTGGACCCATATATTCCAAATTCCTCTGTGGAACTTTGTTCTTAGTAAGTTTCCCACTAATGTTTGACATGGAGGAGAGCCTTGAGGAGTGTGAAGATGATGTTTTCCCTGCCGAAAAAATATTGAATAGAGAAATAACCTTCTAATAGATTTAAACATTTTTCTAAGGCATCTACATCTATCTAACCTTCAAATATGGAAATATCAAAATTAACTTGTACCTTGAAGGGAGAGGTTCCTCCAAAATGGTCGCTTGATGAAGATGCGTCTATTGCTATCGGTAGGTGTTGAAAGATGTGTACAAAATTCTCCATTATTTCGTCCCTTTGTCACGCGATATCTTTCTCAAGCAACACATTAATGGAATCTTATGCTCCGTCATTTTTCTTTTATGCCACCATCAAGGATTTCTAGGGCATGTGAGAGTGATTGTCCTCAAGAGAGACAAGATTGAGACCCAACTAGATGTAGTCGGACCTCGTCGGGGACATGCACTAAAAAATGATAAAGATCAGCCTGCTCCGATACCACTGATCCAGATTATTTTTGGTACGAAATGAAAGAAGTGAAATTACAATGAAATACTCATGAAAATTTCTAGAAATACAGAAATACAACAATACTTGATTTCTATTAATGAAATAATTGTAAGAAGAATGAAAAAATACAGAGTGCAAGACTTGCTAGAATGGTGGAAGCTTTATCCTTGAGAAGAGATGTGATCGCTAGCTCATTCGCAAGAATATGATTACAATGAAGCTTTAAAGTCCTTTTTATGATAAACATGAATGCCAAAACCCTCGACATCAAAAAACCCACCCCTAGGAGATGAAATGCCAAAATTCACGTGGGCCTCGTTTGGGTAAGTTAGTACATTAACTTCTCGGGGTTGTAAATTTTTCATACGATCTTCATTTTTGGCGTGTGATAGCCCATTGGAAATGTCTTTTTGAAAACTACACATTATCTCATCAAACTCTGACTCGTTCTACAGTTTCATTGGGACATGCCAAAAAAACACTCTTTAGGGGCCCAAAATAGCCCTGGAAGTACAAAAAGATGTGCTGACATGAAAACATACAAAATAATCCAGTTGGATTAAGTGGGAGGCCACCAGTATCCACCTAGAATATGTGTAGGGATTCAGACAACCCCGAAAGTGTAGAACCCACAATTACAAAGAAGTACAAAAGAACGTGTTGAATTAAAAACTAACAAGAGGATCCAGTTGGAATAGGTGGGTGGCCACCAATATACACATGGATCAATCCTCTCCCCTTTGGAAACAATGGTCTCCATTACATTGAGTGCCCAGGGAAAAGGGGAAAGCATTTTCTGAATCTAAATCTTGGTGAGTTCCATGCCTTGTTAGAGAAGTTGTGATGCTTGGTCTGTTGAAGACTATCACAAACCTATTGTTGGCAAGGTTGAATATGCTCCACCAACCTGTTATCTCTGGGTTTGACGAGGCATTGTGTAGGCACCATTGTAGGTGAAGAAACAAAATCTTATTTTTCTTCAACAATCTGTTTTTGCTGGATAGAAGGTGTTGAGACTAAAGTGGTTATAGCAGTCTTTTGTGCATCCTTTGAACACACTGTGAAGAGGATGAATTTTGCAGTATGAGAGATTACCTTGTGACATTGTTTTGGGGGATCAATAGTCGAAACTACCTCTGTTATCCTATAGAGCTGACCTCCTAGAGTAATAATGACACTACGTGGTCTAGAATCATAGACAACATGGTATTTCCACATATATGGTTGGTCCAAAACAACACCACATACATCAAGAGGGGAAACACCACACACTACCTCATCCTTGATTGGTTGGATGCCATAGGACATGAGACATTTTTGGCTGACACAGAGATATCGTCCCTAATGAATCCACTCGATGTTGTATGGTTGTGGGTATGGTGTTGTCGACAACCCCAACTATTTGATGACCTTAGCTGAGATGAGGTTCTTCTATCTTACGTTATAACCATTGAAATGCAATGGGGTTCCCTTCACCCACATTTGTGAATGGAAGAGGTGCTCCCCCTCTTCGGGATCTATTAGTTGTTCCAGTTGAATTTGTGTGGTCATGAAAGTAGTAGTGGGGTTTCTGTCGATGATCTGTCTGTTTTCAATATTTTTTGGATTGGATTCTGAATCAGGGTTTTGCTCCCTGTCTTTGACCTCAGCCACTAATGATTTTTTCGAGCGACATTCATCGATGTTTTTCCAGGGGATTTTTTTGAAGTCACACCACTTCCCAGTGTCAATTCTTCATATTTCCATTGCCCTTGTTGTCATGTGTCTTGGACTAGTTGTCTAGAGGTTGTCGGTTAGCTTCATATTTACCGTGCTTTGGTTGTTGCAGATTTGTAGACCCGATTTCCCATTTGTTCTAGTGCCTAAATTGTTTCTTGATTTTGACAGCATATCGATAATTAGCTTCCAATGATGAGATGTTTAGGAAATCTATTTCGGTTTGGATGTACCTATGCAGAGCCCCATGATATTTTAAAACTAGATGTCACTTGGAGTCTTTGATACCCATTTTGGTGCGCAAGTTATGGAAAGTATTTGTGAACTCCGACACTGTTTGGCTCTTCTCTTATCGTAGTGTGGTCCACCTCATATACTGGTCTTCATAGCTATCAACAAGATAGTATGGTTATTTGACTGCATCCACAAAAAAATACCAAGTGGGCTTAGCCCCATATATTCCATATTCCCCTGTGGAACTTTGCTCCCAGTAAGTTTCCCACCAATGTTTGACATGGGGGAGAGCCTTGAGGAGTGCGAAGGTGATATTTTCCTTGTCGAACAAATTTTGAACAGATAAATAACATTCTAATAGATTTAACCATTTTTCTAGGGCATTCGCATCTATTTGACCTTCAAATATGGGAATATCAAAATTAATTTGTACCTTGAAGGGAAAGGTTCCTCCAAAATGGTCGCTTGATGAAGATGTCCCTATTTCCATCGACAAGCGTTGAAGGATGTGTGCAAAATTTTCCATCATTTTGTCCCTCTGTCACGCGATATCTTGCTCAAGCAACAGGTTAATAGAATCTTCTTCTACACCGTTTTTATTTTCTACCACCATCCAGGATTCCTTGGGCATGTGGTAGTGATTTTCCTCAAGAGAGACAAGCTCAAGACCCAACTGGCTATACTTGGACCTCGTCGGGTAAATACTCTGAAAAACGATCAAGAGAAGCCTTCTGTGATACCACTGATCCAGATTATTTTTGGTACGAAATGAAAGCAGTGAATTTACAATGAAATACTCATGAAAATTATTAGAAACAGAGAAATACAACAATACTTGATTTCTATTAATGAAAGAATTGTAAAGAGACTGTAAAAACACAGAGTGCAAGACTCGCTAGAATGGTGGCAGCTTTATCTCTTAGGAGAGATTTGACAGCTATGATCATTTGCAATATGATGGTTATAATGAGGCTCTGAAGGCCTTTTTTTATGATAAACATGAATTCCAAAACCCTAGACATCCAAAACCCTAACTCTAGGAGACGAAACGCCAAAAATCATCTGGGCCCCGTTTGGGTAATTTAGTACATTAACTTCTCGAGGTCGTAACTTTTGCATACGATCTTCGTTTTAGGCGTGTGATAGCCCGTTGGAAAGGTATTTTTGTAAACTATGCATTATGCTATCAAACTCTGAATCTATCTATAATTTGATTGTGGAACACCAAAAAACACTGTTTAGGCCCCCAAAACAGATGTGGAAGTACACAAAGATGTACTGATATGAAAACATACAAAAGAAGCCAGTTGGATTAGGTGGAAGGCCACCGATATCCACTTGGAATATGTGTAGGGATTCATACAACCCCAAAAGTGTAGAGCCCACAATTACAAAGAAGTACAAAAGAACGTGTTGAACTAAAAACTGACAAGGGGAGCCAGTTAGAACAGGTGGATGGCCACCAATATCTACCTAGATCAGACAGGGGGGACTAACATCTAAAGTTTTCAGTTAGGTTCCAAATTTGTTTTAGATCCCATGAAAAAATGATAAAATGGGAAACAAGTATGCAACCTTATTCCTGAACAAACAATTATATTATTAATTGGTTTATATGGTTTGTGGTAAACTTGAAACCATCTCTTCATATTTTTGAGCTCTTGATAGTTTTTGGTCAGCTTGTGTTAGGGACCTAACCTCCCTAACCCCTCATGTATATAGAATAATATAATTCCATGTAATAAAGACCTATCTAATAAATCCAAATATGTCAATGTAAGAAGACCTAATAGAAGCTTCCACTTCTAGAAGGATCTTCCTCTAGAATGATCTTTAAAGGATAGAATTAGTATAAATAAGAGTAGGAGTCATGGGAAGTTTTGTCTTTGAGAATTATTCTAATAAAGCGCTTCTCTGCTGGAGGTTTCCCCCTCGAAGAGGCAAGTGAACATTGTTTCATAACAATAAACGTATGATTTTGGTGTTGTGGTTTCATCTATTGTGTTGTTTCGTTGTTATTCTCTCCAATATTTTTGTTTTCAGCTATTACAATAGATTTGGTACCTTGCAAGTGGTATCAAAGCACTTTCCTTGGTAGAAAATTGTGGGTTATTTTTTTCTCGGTAGAGATGTATTTTGGTGTCTTAAAGCTACAAAGATCTATCATTTAGCACATAAATCCACAGCTAGGGAAGCATACACACAAGAACTACAAGTGGTACTTAAGCACACATTGTTTTCCACCGTTGTAACCCCTTTCGATACCCCTTCGCGTGGTAGTGCATCATACAACACCTATATATGGATCGACCTAGATATCTTGAAGCCCTCCATAGATAAACTAATTGGCTACTTGACTTCCATCTTTCCACTAAGAAAAACACTCGGGAATATACTCTCTATTGCCTGGGTAGTCGGGTAGTACAACTAAGGGCATGGTCTAGCCTCCTTAGTTGGTTCCCCGAGATATTGGGTCGATTACTACTGTTGGACCATGCACGTATATCAAAGAGCTATAGCATAGGGAAAAACATTTTCTGTAGAAACCCTACAAAAAAAAACCCTAACCCCTGGGACACAAACAACACAGAAAGTGAACAAACAAGATTTCTCTTGAACAAAATTTGGGCATTTCGACACTATTTTTTCCCTATTAAGAATTTGGGCATTTCAACACTACAATATTATTCATATTGGAGAATAACTCTGCAAGAGTAAAAAAAAAAATGTATGGGGCCTTCATGCACCCTTATTTGAGACCTACCCCATTGGACTCTTTTTTTCCTCATGATCGTAGTGATACCTATAATTTTTCATCTTTTTTTTTTCCTATGGTCTCGACCCCTCCCAAAACCTCTACAAGGGACTTATTCCATTGGACTCCTCTTTTCGTCCTGATCCCAATGATACCCATCATTTTTTAGCCTAGTATTTTCATGGACCCACCCGACCTTTTCCACCACCTTTCTTTTTCACCTCTTCTTATTTTTTCCCCTCACCATGGCCACCACTCATAACCAAGATATTGAAAAATGCATCACTACCCACATCAAGTCCCAAATTGACCACATAAAATTGGAACCAAGGAAGGACATCAATTCCCACTTTGCCATCTGTTAGGGTCGTATAATCATAGGCGATTTGCTTCTTCAGCTATCTATTTGGCATTTCTCTCATGATGAAGACGCCTGACTTGCTGGGCTTAGTTGATTTTGCTTCTCACTCGATCCATTTTGCCCGATCCTTCATCACCTTGTTGCACCCTTCATTCCCTCACCCTCCATTTCTTCACCGAGCCTCTGCTAATTTTGTCCCTACATGAATAAAGAAGCTTAAGATAAAAAAAATAGGTTAATAATGAATGGTTAGTGGCATTGTTAATATTAATTAGCTTAGTAAATTTAGTTTAATTAGGTTAGTGTGATGAATGAGATTTCTGTGGTTGGGATTTTCAGAATTGATCGGGTTAACCACATTTTGTCAATAGACGATCTATTGACAAAACTCAGTTAGTGTGTTTAGGTTAAAAGTTAGGTTAGTGTAATAATATATTAAAATTAAACATTAATTAAAAATTAAACAAAACAATATTAAACAAAATTAAACATTAATTAAAATAAAACAATTTAAAAAAAAATTAAAACAAATAAAAAAATGCATATAATAAATAAAACATATAAATAATAAAACAAAACAATATAAAAGAATAAAAAAAATAAAAACAAAATACAATAAGACAAAATAAAACGTAAAACAAAAAGAAATTAAATAAAAGCTAAAACAAATTTTATCCTATGTTTAAAACCCTTTCCCTTTCCCATATTTTAGACCCCCCCTTACGTCACTCAACCAAGGGGTTCTAAAAATTGAAACTACCATGGCCACTTGT
>JASDQU010106809.1:0-12363 GCA_032191745.1 Picea mariana | reverse complement strand
TCCGAAAACCACTCCCGAAACTGTTTTTGACCAGTTATATTATGAGATGTGTTCTAGGAAAATGAAGGCGTATTTTCGAAAACCGAAAGAGTTTTTTATCCAAAACAGGATGAAATCCAATAACCTCTCTCAGTGTTTGCACATGTGCCATGGTTTGGTAGAATAGACAAAATCTTTGAGCCTTATTTTTTGGGATTCTGGATTTTCCTGTTCGACACATCTTCTTCAAACCCAGATCCCAGACAACTGGAGATGAATTGAAAAACATCGAGAGATTTTTTTGCTAAGAACAAGTTGATTTACAAAACCTCCCCCACATTTTACACAGACATCTCATATTGGGAGAATCGAATACTTACTTGGACCCTATTTTTTATATTTTAGGGAGGCGAAATATTCAAAAGGGACAAATGGAAAAGATGAAGGGATAGTAAACAGAGTTCGTGGAGGTAGCTTCAACCTCATTCCATATTTTAGATGAATCAAGACACCTAGAAACAAAGGATGATCATGAAACCAATCATCTCCAGATTTCAAGAGATGATTTTTCATAGGTGGCCACAGTCAACAGCAAAGATAAGCCATGCAACAGAAATTAAAGGACAAATCATAAACAACCTCCATAAAATCAACACTCGAAGTTCGAAGGAGATCTGAGACAGTTCTTTATTATTGTAATTAAATATATAGTTAGTTTAGATTTTCATAAATTTAATCTTGCTCATTAAAGACATAATTGATTGTAAACAACTTATAAATACTTCTTATTATGAAGTATTAAGTGTGGATCAGTTGGGATCTTTTTGAAGGATGGAACTAATATTGTAGCAGAGCTCATAGAGCCTTTTTTATTTTAAAACTTCAATAATACAGTTGAGGCATTTAAAGGATTCTTGTGTCATTTATGTTGGTGAAGTACATATTCCTTTGTTTATGTTTCTCCTTTCTCTGTTATAATGTTATGTGTTTCTAATCTGAATTATTCAATAGAAGACTAAAGGACAATTTTTTTTTTTGATGAGCATTATGTTCCTGGATTTGGATAATTCCAATGTTTTTTGCTTGAGGTTTAGTTCCAGAATTCTTAATTGCTCTGGCATAATCTGATCCTCTCACCTTTCTTTTAAAATCACTCATCAAACTTAATAATCCAACATAGGTGCCTATCCTTCCCTGTTGTGTTTTCTGTATACCCTGCCTTAATTGAACGCAGACTCTTTGACTCCATTTCCCAATGGCCCTCCCTGGTTGTTCCAACTAAACCATGCACTATAATAACTAGCCTAAAATTCCTAACAAACAAAGCTAAATCATATAAAGAGATCCCTCTCTAAGTCTTGGAGGGCTAGATCCTTAACTCCAAAGTGGTTTTGTAGTTACCTTTTCCCATTTCTTCTTCATCCTGAGAAATTACAGAGTGCTAACATAGTGGCGACCATACTAGGGAACCTTCCTCAGAAAATCATATCAAGTCCCAAATCTGATTATTGATGGTGGACCGTGATCAAACACAAGAAGGATGAATCATCCACCTAGTGACTCCAATCAACTCCAATTAGTTTCAAGGACTCCACTAGAGGAAGAAATTGAAACATGATAAGACAATCTGAAAATATCAGGTATGCAAGTTGGAATTTTATCCAAGACATAATAGGTTTTATTGTTAATTATTTCTTCTCTTTTTATGATCTCGGACAAGACCATATTGCTGAAACTTATGTTGATCAAATTCAACCTGATGAGCCTCAAGAGATCAAGCCTAGTTTTACAGTCCTTGTACATACTCCTACACCTGTAAATATTCCAGATAGATACAAGCCCCTTGTATTACCTCCTATACTCCATGATTTCCCTGCAAATTATTACAAATATCTTTCCAGGTTTGATGGAGAATATGGTAACATCACTGCTGAGAAACACATTCAAGGTTTTGAGAATTGTCTTGATCTTTTTGAGGTTGAGGAAAATGATGTCTACATCAGACTTTTTGCTCTATATTTTCGAGATAAAGCTAAGGAATGGTTCAAAAGTTTGTCAGCTGCAAGCATATCCAATTTTCATCAGTTTGTAGAAGTCTTCCTTGGTAAGTGGGAGATCAAGAGAAATATTTTTATTATTTTAGAAGAGTATGATCATTTGAAAAGACAGCTAGGAGAAACAGTGCAACACTTTTCATCAAGGTTCAATCAAGTTTACAATTCAATGCCAGCTAATATCAAACCTCCTCCTGGTTTAGCTCTCTTACACTACCCAAATGTTTTTTATGCAGAGATGGCATTTCAGTTGAGAGAAAGGAACACTACTACACTTAAGGAGATGCAGGACAATGCAATTAGTGTGGAAGCTAATTTGTTGGTCAAAAGGTCAAAGATCAAGGTAGAAGAAAAGAAGAAAATTATGAAGGAGCAGTTGAAATCTTTAGAAGCAAAACTAAACATTTTGACCAGCACAATGAAAGAAATGATGCAGAAAGTTATGATAAGAGAAGAAATTGCTGTTCAAAGACATCATGTTCCATTGGTTATAGAGAAAGAAAATTTCACTATTCCCAAGTATTTTGCATCTCACCCTTGGTGTCCTAGACCACAAAAAGATTATTTTATGTATTCAATTCACAACATGGACACAGATGAAAATCCAATTCAGAATGTAGAAGAGCCATCACCTGATCCGATGTGTATGATTGATGACCTTTCTTACCTGGATAATCTACCCAAGTATGATGAGTATGATGATTATTATATGGTTGAAATGGATGCTAATTGTTCAAAGAAACCAGTGGCATGCTTTTGGGAGAAGGTAGCTTAGTTACAACTCAAATATGACGATCATCCTGTGCATATTAATTATGACAACAATGAGGAAAATGCAGAAAATCTTAGAGTAAGTGGAAAGTCGTTTCCCTTATGCTTCGCTTCATTTCCGATTTTGAGAGAAAACTATAAGCAAGTTGTCAATAGTAGGGATGGAGAATGTTCTTATCAATCATTTGAAGATTTCATTAATGATATGGAAATTGTTCTATACCCATATTAATTGCAGCCCTTGAGCTACATTGATTTTCAAATTCCAGATGAAATCTTAGAGCCTGAAACAGAATATGAGTTAATTCAAAATAATTATGTACCATTAATCTTTAATTCATTTCAGTTTTTAAAGAAGAATATTGATCATGTCCTAAATGATAAGCACATAGAAAACTATGAAGTGTCATTGGAACCAATGCAACAGTCATCTCAGTTTCGACAGGATCCAATAGATGATGTGTTGGATGATCTATGTAGTCAAAGTCTTGTTCCATTGGCCAACTATGAGATTAAAAGAAGTTATGATATAGACTTAATTAGGAAACCATCTTCATGGTCTTGTTCAGCAGGAGTCTCATTTCAAAGTTTGGCAGAAAATTTGCAGCCATATCAGGAATTGTATAATGATGTAAAAAGCATATGTGCCATACCCAATTATGACCATAAATTTGTTGAAAGTCAAGAAATAGGCCATGTCTTTCTTGATCCCATAGCAGACTAAATGGAAGATTTTTTCAGCATAAATGATCAATCATGTTTTCAGCAATGGCCATTACACTTTGCAGTTTTGATTCTGTGGACAAAAGGTCAAGTTGTCCTTTTGATTGTGCTAACAAGAAGTCAAGCAGTCCACTTGTTTTAGCAACTACTTGACTGGCTTCATTGGAATTTTTGTATTATTTGATTTAACATGATTTTCAACAGTGTAGGGTAGGTAGCAGTGTGCAAATAATCTCATCTCTTTGAACATCCCTTTCAACAATTTTTTCAATCTCAATTTCAAATTATAGTACAGTTTCCAGTTTAGCGTGGATTTCAAATTTTAGTCTTCAGTTTGATTTGGTTTCAGTTGAAGGATCAGAACATGTATAGGTTACAAAATAAATTTTTTTGATCAACCCAATAGATAAGGCACGATTTGCAAATTCAGATTTATGTGGTTCTTGTCACCTCTTGAAAGAGTTGTCATCCCCAGGTGGAGCCTATGTTAGAGTCCTATATTCATAGGTGATTTGATTATTCAGCTATCTATTTGGCATTTCTCTCATGATGAAGACACCTGGCTTGTTGGGCTCAATTGATTTCTTTTCTCCCTCCATCCATTTCGCCTGATCCTTCATCACCCTATTACACCCTTCATTCCATCACCCTCCATTTCTTCACCCCTCCACCAATTTTGTCGCTGCATGAATAAACAAGCTTAGGTTAAAAAAACAATAGGTTAATAATGAATGGTTAGTGGCATTGTTAATATTAATTAGCTTAGTAAAGTTAATTTAATTAGGTTAGTGTAATAATATATTAAAATTAAACAAAATTATACATTATTTAAAATAAAACATTTTAAAAAATAAAATAAAATAAATAAAAAATGCATATAATAAATAAAACATATAAATAATAATACAAAACAATATAAAACAATAAAAACAAATAAAAACAAAATACAATAACACAAAATAAAACTTTCCCATATTCTGGACCCCACCCTAACGTCACTCAACCAAGGGAGGTCCGAAAAGTGAAACCACCATGTCCACTTGTCACCTCCATGGGATTTCGTCCCCCCCCGCCCCCCCCTTCGAAAACCACTCTCCGGATTTTTTCCATGGGATTTCGTCCAGAATCCACTCTTCCCCCCTTCGAAAACCACACCTGAAACAATTTTTGACCAGTTATCTTCCGAGGCGTGTTCTGGGAGAGAAAAGGCATATTTTTGAAACCCAAAAGAGGCTTTTCTCCGCAACGGGCTAAAATCCAATAACCTCTTTCTTTTTTTTCATAGGTACCACGGTTTGGGAGAATAGACAACATCTTTAAGCGTTATTTTTCAGGATTCTATATTTTCCTGATCAACACATATTCGTCAAACCCAGATTCGGGACAATTGGAGACGAATTTCAAAAAATAGAGAGAGGTTTTTTCTCAGAACAAGATGATTTAAAGACTATCCCCCAAATTTTACATAGACATCTTATATTGGGAGAATCAAAGACTTACTTTGACCCTATTTTTCATAATTTAGGGAGGCAAAATATTCAAAAGGGACAAATGGCAAAGATGAAGGGACAATAAACAGAGTTCATGGAGGTAGCTTCAACCTCATTCCAGCTGTCAGATGACTCGAGACACCTAGAAACAGAGGATCAACATGCAACCAATCATCTCCAAATTTCAAGGTACGATTTTTCAGAGGTGGCCACAGTCAGTAGCAAAGATAATCCATGCAGCATAAATTAAAGGACAAATCATAAACAACCTCCATCAAATCAACACTGGAAGTTTGAAGCAGATTTGAGACAGCTCTATATTATTGTAATTAATGATATAGTTACTTTAGATTTTCCTAAATTTAATCCTTCTCATTAATGACAGAATTGATTGTAAACAACTTATAAATACTTCTGATTATGAAGTATTAAGTGTGGATCAGTTGGGATCTTTTTGAAGGATAAAACTAATATTGTAGCAGAGCTCATAGAGCCTTCTTTCTTTTAAAACTTTAGTAATCTAGTTGAGGCATTTACAGGATTCTTGTGTCATTTATGTTGGTGAAGTACATCTGCCTTTGTTTATGTTTCTCCTTTCTTTGTTATAATTTTATGTGTTTTCGATCTGAATTATTCAATAGAAGAATGAAGGACAAAATTTGTTTTGATGTGCACTATGTTCTTGGCTTTGGATAATTTCAATGTTTTCTTCTTGAGGGTTAGTTTTAGAATTATTAATTTCTCTGTTATAATCCAATCCCCTCACCTTGCTTTTCAAATCACTCATCAATCTTAAGAATCCAACATAGGTGCCTATCCTGCCCTATTATGTTTTCTCTAGAATCTGCCTTGATTGAACGCAGACTCTTTGAATCCATTGCTCAGTGGCCCTCCCAGGTTTTTCCAACCAAACACTATACTATCATAACTAACCTAAAATTTCCAGAAAACAAAGCTAAATCATACAAAGAGATCCCTCTCTAAATCTTGGATGGATAGATCCTTCACTCCAAAGTGTTTTTGTAGTTACCTCTGCCCATTTCTTCTTCATCTTGAGAAATTATAGTGTTAACACCATCCAGATTACATCGTACCTTGAATCTCATCTTGACTCATTTTCTACTTCCCATTCTTGGAATCCATTCCTCATATGACCCACCTTCTAACCTCGAAGGTACAACTTCCTCCAATTCCCAATAGTTTTAGTCCAACCCTTCTCATCGTGATCTCCTTCTTCCACTATTGGAGGTGAACAAAATTGATGGCTCAGATCCCACTAGTTGGGTCACTCAAATGGAACACTACTTCTCCTTGCATGGCATCACTGATGAATTGGACAAACTTTGTTATGGTGTCCTATATTTGGACCCTGAATGATGTCAATGGTGGAAATGGCATCAAAAATCATGCTAAGGATATATAGCCTGGACACAGTTCATGCTTGAACTTTATGATTTTTTTGACACTCATAAACACTCCCTGGGTTGTTTGAAAAAATTGAAACAGTCTGGTACCGTTGAAGAGTTTATCACTACATTTGAGAAATCATCTTTCAGAATAGACAGCATGTCTTATACACAACACATGGACCAATAATATCTTTCCATGTTTTTGTGGGACCCTACTGACATCATCAATGATGTCACTCAAATTTTGTGTGGTCTTAAGATTTAAAGGATGTAGCCAATGAGAAGGTGGCGCGTGGCTCCAAAATTATAAAAAAGGGGAAAAAATGGGTGACAAACCTCAAATAAGAGTATTGTTCACATAATGAGGCCAATGAAAAGGTTTGTATAACCACCACTGAAAGTGACTTGTACACACACCTTTCCACTATTAATTAAGGTAATTTGAATCATGCGAACCTAGTTTTTTCCTCTGGTAGTCACTTTCACTCATAAATAAATAAAATGGTGACAAAATCAAGCCCTAGTCATCCCTAAGAAACACAAAAGACATAGATGACCCAAGATCACCTTGAAGAAAAGGATGGGGACATTTTTGACCTAGCCCTATCTGTCCCTGACCTCCACCAACTTATTCCAAAATTATGGGTTGACGCTATTGACGGTAGAGACTATTTTCACTTGTGGGAGTTGAATCTTACTTGATCCATAGTCCCCCAAACATATAATTTCCCTGAGCTAGTCGACTGGTGCGCTACAAATTGCAAGGGGAATGAGTAACAGATAACATCTATAGATGGCTCTAGGGTCATATGTTCACTTACAAAAGGACTGAAATCAAGGTCCTTAAGAAAAAGTTGACTACTCATGATGTTCAACATGCACAGACTCCAGAGTTGTAGGATAGCCATCAATAAAATGGGTAGTTGTGATGACAATAGGTGGAAAGAAGAGATATTATAGAGGACCTACAAGATAAAAATCAAAGCTTGAAGGAACATCAAAATTAGCTATTGCAGGCAACTAAGTCAACTAAAGTGAAAAGTACTCCACTTGTGCCACAAGAACATCTAACAAAAATTATGTATGATTTGTGTGTAAAGGAGATTGAGTTTGGCACTATCACTGATAGGCTCAAATACAGTGAAGCAAGGGTGGCATAGTTAGAGTATCAAATTAAGAGTAAACAAGTACTCTTAAATCAATTCAACATTGCCAAAGAGGAAGCTTAATAAGCATTTGGCTCATATAAAAATGAATGTGACTGGAAAACCAACTTTAAAGGGATCCAAACATAATATATGGGACAACATAAATACTATAGTCTTCAAGAATTGGTCTTAGTTCTATCTGATCCAAGATGAATTTGAGATGATCATTGTTGTTTTTAAGGAAATAAATAGAACAACCAGTGAGTTGGAGAACAAGACAAACCTAGATATTGACATCATAAGGTTCTTGAATGGTAGGTCCAAGGAGGAGCTCAAATATCTCAATGTGACTGATAGGACAAATATTGTCATGGATTCCAAAAATGTCATGGAAAAGAAGAGAATGATGCAACATGTTGAGTGTTACACATCAAAATTACTCAACTGGATAAGTGTTGCATATTCCTCTCAATTGTCGTAAGTGTCACAAACATCATTCAAGCACACTGCCTTAATGACGACACTAAGGAGGCACTTAAAACATCTCATGTACTTGGTTTGGAGAAGGAGAACTGGTTAACTGAAGTCAAGGAACTCTTGACACCTGAAAAGAGCTCTGAAACAATGGTTTTGAGGGTGAGCGCTCCCCTATATCAGCCTTAGGAGCCCTGGCACCCCCCTACAAGGATTTAGGGAGCGTTATAATGCTCTCCTGCCCTTTTACAGGAGCGCTACTCACTTTTGGAGTGTTGGCGCTTCCCTTAACCTTCTTAGGGAGCGCTACAACGCTCTGATACCCCTTTTGCAGGAGCGCTGCCTAATCTAAGGCAGTAGTTGGCCCGTTGAGGAGAATAAGGGGAGGATCTTTTAGATTTAGAAGGTAGTTACATTCGAATTCTTGGTTTCATCAAGAGATCCCTGATCTAAGGAAGAGGTTCCCCAACTTGTTCTAAAGATAAATCAAGAGGTTAAGCTCCTCTTAACCTATATAAGCAAGCTCTATGATGGTGGAAAGGAGAGAAAGAACTGCTAGCATGAAACCTATGATCTCATAGGAAACACACAGTCAACCAAAGGAGAGTGATCAGTGAAGCTGTTGTTATCCAGGTTGTGGATCTTTCAGGCAAGGGTTAGACGAAGAGGACTCGACGAAGCTGTCACATTCGCATCCATGATTGTAAGTACTGTTGTCGTTATTCTCATTAATATGACACGCTTGGCCTGTTTCTTTCTAGTTTGTGTCTAATGCTGCATGAAATTATCATTGATAGATAGATCTGTTTTCAAGCTAACATCAATAGAGTAGGAAGTGGTCGTATCTTGTTTGTCCATAGAACTCAGCGAGGAGCAAAGGATCGAAGTGCAACTCAGAGCGTGCAGGACAAACGACGATAAAAAGGTACTTCTGTTATCCTTCCTTCTCATGTGTTAGTTTAGATAGATTTGAAAGGAAGTCAGTGTCCATGTTAAGAATTTTCTGTCTTAGAGTTAGGGTCAAGCTCTTTGAGGCAATCTACCTGTCCGCAGGGAGATTTTCCTACAACATTGAGAATAAAGCTCATGAGCTTACAAGGGAAATCACATCTTTTAAGAAAATTTTCAATGATGCTATCAAGCATGGGTTTCCCTCTTTTTTGGATGGGAATGGAGACATGTACTCATATAATAAATATCATAAGATAATGGATGATAGAAGAAATGATGACAATAGATTTGAAAATATTGAAGGAACCCTTAAGAGGCAAGATGTGATGGACATGTTGGATGGTGATTTTGAGATGCTACACAATTTAAGGATTATTTTCAAAAATATCCCCCAGCCATCATATGAAATATAAACCAATTTAGATGAGGTGTAAAGGAACCTAAACAAACAGGAATATACAATGGGAAAAATGTGGAATCATATGTGCCAATTACCAAGATATTGATGCCTAGACAAGGAGAAACAAGTGGCACATGCCCAACCTAATAAGGATAAATTTTTTCATTAAATTTTTCAAGTAAAAGTAAAAAAAATTTACTAAGGGAAATATCATTCAAGAAACAAGAAGTCATTTAAATAAAAAAAGTAGTAAGTGGTTTCAAGAAGTTGTTTCACATAGAATTCCATTTATAAAGGAGAATTAAGGTGCATTGTTCAAGGCTCAACACTGTGAGGATTGAATAACATCTTGTTCTCGGGGTTGTAAGATCAACACAACTCAAGACAGGGGACATAAATATGAGAAGAAGATAGCAGGCCATAGATATTCATGTACCTTTGTTGTGTCATCATGTAAATCATTCCATGTATATCCTCCATTGTAGTATACTTCTTGTGAAACCATATCTTCTCTTCTAACAATTCTATTATGGTTTTTATCAATAAAATCTTAAGACAACATATTGGCACCATATTCATTGTAGAAATGTGGTGTATTTCATTGGATTGGAATTGATTTCATGTTTTATGACTAATTTCGTTCCATTTTGAATAGTATAGATGAATGTGTGTAGAAAGATTCTGATAGCAGTTGAATGTATCGAGCATTTGAGTGCATGTTTATCACAAATTCAAAATCTATTGTGTTAAACTATTGAATTCTATTTTGATCAACATGTTTTCTTATTTAAATCATTGCAATATTTATTCAAAGCAATACTTTGTACATTGCATTTTTTCTCCTTTGAAAATTCATCCATTTTAAAACGCTAAATGTCTGATGCAAAATGAGAAAATGCCTCTTAGGCTGAAAGTATTCTAATCATCCTATCTAAGATATTTTGACCATTGTGAGAAAATACAAAGAAACACACAAATACCATTGCAAATATAAAAAAAGAAAATCCTCGAGAAATGTGTCACATATCTTCCTCGTTTTTCATGTCACATCGATTTCCATGTCCATTGTTGGGCGGTTTTTCAGCACATGGTTTTGAAAATGGTTTTTGTCGATGGTTTTCTATTTCCAGTTAAGGAATTAGGGTTGTTGACTAATCCAGGTCATTGGGTTAGGGTTTTGGATGCCGTTGGCTCCTATATGTATATTGTATTATAAACAATGTATCACTATGAATGAATATAGAATATGTTGGTTTTCCCAGTTTGGGTTTCCAGGAGAAAAATCTCTGTGTAATGTGTGTATTTTCCATTGTATGTTTTTTTTTCTTTTACTGAAAATCTGTTTGCAGTAAATATTGTACAAGGTTAAACTCTACTCATAAGGCATAATTGGTAAATTCCATAAAGGGGTGTGTGGTGGCCATCATGCTTAGAGAGCTACTTCATAATAAATACTAAGGGTTGGTTATTATTGGTTGTATTTATGTTTAGATGTTAACTTACTTGTTAGAACATGTGTAGAGTGTCATATTTTTGCAGGAAAACAAAAATTGTTGTCATTACCACTCAAGCCTATCCAAGTGGAAGAACCATTCTAGCAGTGGGGGTTATATTTCATAGGTGAGATCAATCCTAACTCCAATGACCAACATAAATTTATTTTGACAACCACATATCACTTTACAAAGTAGGTAGAGGTTATCCATACTAGAGAAACAACTGATTTAGTTATTATTAAATTTCTTAAGGAAAGTATTTTAGCCATATTTGGTTTCCCAAGGAAGATCATTACAGATAATTCAAAGGCATTTAAATATACCAAGATGGTACATTTTTTTCAAGATTATGATATATAAATTAGGCATTCAACTTCTTATTATCCAAAACAAAATGGCCTGGATGAATCTTCCAACAAGACATTAACTGGAATTATTAAGAAAATGTTGTCACAAAATAAGAAATCATGGGATTCCTAGCTAAATTGTGATTTGTGGGAAGACAGGATAAGCACAAAGAGGTTCACTGAAACTTCTCCTTTTCATCTAGTTTATGGGGTGGATGTTGTTTTTCCTGTTCATCTTGGACTCCCTGTAATGAAACTATTGCATAATGAAGAGGATGAGTCAAATGATATGCAGAGAAGAATTAATCATTTGATAGAAGTCCAAAAAACAAAGGAATTTGTGCAATCTAAGTTTCAATAGCATCGAGAAAGAATGAAGAGGATATTTGAAAAAAGATCCAAAGAAAGGAATTTGATGACTGGATATATGGTCCTAAAATGGGATGCCAAAAGATAATTCCAAGGGAAACATGGAAAGTTTGACAATCTCTAGATTGGACCTTTCCAAATTTCTTCAATTCAAGATAACAACATTTATGAGCTTGCTCATTTGAAGGGTGAAGTATTGGGAGCTCCTGAAAATGGTATATTTCTCAAACACTTTCTACAGTACTAAACCCTAGGGATTTTTTCTACTATATACATTAGTAGATTACTTTTCATTCTTGCTGCATGTTTTATTTCTAGTTCAATTTTCAATTTGAATTTCAGCTCTATATTGATATGGTGCTAATGTGTTGAGTTGTCAAGCATTCTCAAAAATCCGAGATACTATAGGAGACAAATTTTTTATAGGTTTTGAATAATAAACTCCATAACCCAATGGGAAAGGCACTCAGTCTACAATTCTCAGTAGATCATAGGGATATGGTGTCCCCTCTAGAGCCAATGTTAGTGGAATGCCAAATTTTGCAGGGGAAATGAAAAAAATTGTTGGCTAATGACTTAATTCCTAAGATTTCCATGGAAAGTGGGCTGACTATCAATCTTTTTATGTAAATAAATTTTTCATTTCACATTGTGGACATGCACACCAATTAATCACCCTCCACGATGTGATATGAATATTTTCCCTCAACATGCAACAATTTGTTATTGACTTTGCATCACTCTAAGTACCT